>JASDQU011026181.1:8652-30175 GCA_032191745.1 Picea mariana
AAATCAAAACAATAAAACAAGGTGAAACAACTTCATGACCACACTCTTCTTGTTTATAACCTTCAGCCTATTTTTTGGTTTTTTTTTTTTTTTCATGGCAACAACACCATGTTTTTTCTCTCGCCCCTTATCTTGTAGATGCCTAGAAACAACCCTGCAAGAAAACAAAATATCATGCCCAAATTGGCCATGTACCTCTGTTTTTAGTGCTCCAGGTTTTGCGAGAGACTCTATTGACTCATCATCTTTGACAACAATGTTAAAAAAAAAATCGTCTGATGAACGATTATAAAAAAAAGGAGAGGCGAATACAAACCATAATTTGTGGACATATTGACTGCTCATTGGAGAATGCATACATGACATCCATACTATCTCCATTTTTGAAATCTAAAAGTGTATACTTCCTTATCTCTCTATCCACAGTTCCTATTGACAGGTTGGCATAGCTAGACAAATTCTTTTGCAGATGAAAAGGCCAAGAAATAGGAAGGTTTGGCCCTAACCATGTTTCCAATGCATACTGGCACATCGACAATATACTGTTAGAAACTTGTATTAGCAACATTTGTTATCACCCACAAACCGAAAAAACTAACCATTCCGCTAATGCCATGCATTCATATATTTTTCTGCGGGAGGTTATAGAATCAACTTCGATTTGATTGATTTACAACAATATTCTTCAATATTTAATGATGATTCGTGATCTTATTCCCAAACCATCAGCCTCCATGTCAGGTTTGCTGCACTCCCCAAAATTGAAAACAATATGCTACCCATAAATCTTGAGTGTGTTTCTAACAGAATGCAGGGATTTCGATTGGAAATAGGGTTACGAGTTTTCCATGAGGGCATGAGTGTTATCAACTCTCGATTGATTGGGGTATGTTTTCTGTGGATCTGGTATGGTCAATGGACCAAATCCCTCTATCTCTAGCCTTTCCCCGAAAAAGACTCTTCCGTGAGCTACCTGATATCTATTTGCCCGATATCTCTTAACATACAGCACTAAGTATAGCACAACCATGAGTCCTGCTGATGACTAAAATTATACAGAGATTCCATGATGAGACTTCCAAAAGTAGATCTCAATCTATGAAAAAATCAATACAAATTCATATATGATCTGTGTAGCAGAAACCAGTATGAGAATGGATCAGTCGACCCCATTCTGTGAGAGACACCACCTGTAAAATTGTTAGTTGTGTTGTTTCTATATTTGAAGGGAAGTTGTAATCATGTACGCTCGTAAATTGAATTTGATTTAATGGGATCTGCATTTACCTCTGAGCAATAATTGTTCACTAGCATGTCACTAGCATGATGGCCGCTTTGTATTCTTATCCAAGTGTGGTTCTCGAGAGCCTTATGTATTATTGAAAGGGCAAGTGGAATGATTTTTCCATTGAAGATTTGGATTTGCTAACGAAGGCATTCTTAGCTGGGATGCCCATTGCCAAAATGGTAATAGATGGATCGCCTTACATCGTCGATTTTTTGCACATGTTGCAAATAGATTCAAGGGTGGGTTGTCAAAGATCCATTTCTTGGATTGAAAAGAATGACTCTTGTTTTTTTTCCCTAAGGTCTTATTTGAGGATAATAAATCTGAGTCCCGGTTCAAGCAATGGTAGCATCGTTAGGATCTTTGTCACACAGTTGATTGTTTTATCTTTCTTTGGTTTTTCTGTGATCATGTTTTTCTATATCTGACTTTAGCTTACATCTTCTTACTATCATTTAGATTTTTGGATCTTGTTTTATGATTTACTGAGGCGACATAATTCTCTACCCATTTTGTGTATTGGAGATTTTACAAATAGATTTCTCTTTGTTTATGGAAGAGTTAGAAATTCCATGAAATTGTGATGGAGTATTGATAATAAAATGTAGCCAGATATATTATAAATGGTGCTAATATTGTTCATCAATGATGTCGACGTTGCCCCCAAAGTCAAAATTAAAATAATTACAACTGAGGGCTCGAAGGCTGAGAAGAGTGGACTTGAGGGTAGCTTGGAGCCCTTGTTGGAGGCTTCGGATAGTGGCAAAGATGTACCCCCTTGTCAAAATTCTAATTGTGATTGGCGTTCTCTATGAAAAATTATCTGCAGTTTTGTTCTATTGGCAATCCACTATAATTTTATTTATTACATTCGCAATATTATTCCTAGCATGCCAACACATAATTGCACATGAGAAACCATAGGAAGGTATGCTATCATGTTTTCTAATCGAGTGCGATTTGCTTGAGTAACGATGGCATATCAATGCGTATGAACACACAACAATTTGGAGAGCGGTAAGATCCTAAGTATTATCAATGTCGGGTCGATTGGATATGTTTGTTGTGGATCTATTCTATCTCTTCGGAGGGGCGGAATGGTAAGTACACGTATTGAGCTCCAACAAGAATTATTTTTCCCTAGAACTATACATGTGCGTTCATTCGATGACGGTCAATAAACAGGGTTTCTTCAGTATTAACGTAGGTATAAGACAAGGGCATTCTGAAGGTTTGAAACCATCATATTTTATGAATTTATCAGGTCGAAAATGTACCTTGAAGAGACCAAATAATAATAATTATTTATTACAAATTATAATAACATATCCAATTGCTTGAGCTCTAATACGACCATATATGCACACCTCAAACATTCACTCAGAGCATTATATGGTTTGTGTGCGATCAGGTCCTTCAAAAACACATCTTCACAACTCCACCAAACTTGAACCCTGAATACGTCCTGACTTCGTATGATCATTTATTTACCAAGTACCTTTCATTGGTCATGGTGCATGCCATGTATTAGTTGAATTATGAAAAATCTATTATATTTGAATCACCAGCCGACCTTGATGAAATCAATGATATACTTGCGATAGATGAAGAAAGTTGCAGCGTTCATAATTGTTCATAGCTTTAGTTCATAGATTTTATCTTATTTGTTTGTTTTATTAATAATAATAATTATAATTATAATTATAATCATAAAAGGAATTTTATTTCAGTTTGTTTTGTTTAAAAAAAAAAAATCATAAAAATAAAATATTAGGTCAAATTTATAATTTTTTTTTTTTTTTTTTAGAAAATGGATTTCAATCAATTCTTGAAAACAATATTGAAACATGTTTTTAAGATTTTATGCTAAGTTGTTTCTTGGATTCACTTTAGAAAGAAATAAACGATGAAACAAATGTGTGCACACTGACCATAAAAACATGTATAAAAACATAGTTTATTTCTTTTACTTTGTTGCATTCATACTTAATCTCACATTTTCTGTTTTATGATGGTCTCACAAGTTTGATTGCAGCGTTAGTACTAAGTTTGATTTCAGGAATGAAGACGCTCGTATTCCATGCCATAGTGATTTTCAAGAATCACAAAACTTTTGACAAAAACATGCTTTGTTAACTGCTTGAAGGAGTTGTTACTCATAATAGATATCATGACATTTGCGACCATGCATACAACCGTTTTTCGTCAAAAATTATTTCCTTGCATTTATCCTTCAAAGCGCATTGGTCATCCCTGTGTTGAAGTCTATCATCCATTTCCTTATCCTTCATGACTTCGCACACGCCTATCTTCCTGAGTCGCATACATCTCTTTATCTTTTTCATTTCATTTTGCCTTGTGAATAAAACTATCCAACTCCCTTTCCATGACTACATTTATTTGCAATAAACAATGTTACTATTGAGATCTTTCCTATAGTCCTACAAATATTTTTTTAAAACTCGCGTTGTCTGATGTGGGATTCCTTAAGGCCCACCTTTCAACAAGTCTTTCCCAATTGATCTTAACACCTTATCTTGGATATAGACTAGAGTTTCTTTTGATTACTTGGAGGCTTGCATGCCTTAATGGCAAGATCTCTCGCTGAAAATCATGGGAATACATCAATGTACCTTAATCATTAGATCTTTCAAGTGGATCAACATCATCTCATTCATTCACACTTCACAATATGTACTCGAGTACCTTGGCACTCATTGACATCAATGGTGAGTTTTCCTCGCATTGGTTAATGACATTCATCAATGGTCGGTAATCCAATGACTTCTCTTCATTCTCGACATCGACACATTCATTTGCATGACTAGAATTGTACCATTGGGTTTAGCAGCGGGTAAAGAATATACACTTCTTCTTGATTTCCTCAGCAATTGTAGTAGCATGACTTCAACTATCTGAGAGTACTACAGTTCCACTTTCATACTTCCTCTTTTCCATGATTCATTCAACAACAATTTAGATTCCTCCACTTCACATTCTCTGATACAACAGTCACAACAGTCACAGCTACAACAACCATTGCCTTTCACACGATTTTGTAGCAGTGACATGTTCCATGCTCCAGCAGCAGCATCAGCCATATTCCTATTGCATAGTTCATAAACATTTTGGGTAAGTGGAGGTATGTTATTTTCTAAACTTTAATCATGTAATTCCTCAACTTCTAGAAATGAATAATTTGGAAAATTAGCTCACCAAGCTCCCTTTCCTTTTCCCTTCTATGACTTATGCCAGTTGCATGCAGACATGGAACCAATTCAGTTGGGGGGTAGGGGACTTTATTCACTATCATCACTCCATTTTTTCCACTACCATCATTCCATTTTTCGTCTCATTTACCATTTACCAACATTTCTTTTCCAATGATACTATGTTGCACTTTGCTTCATAAGCATTGATATACATATTGGAATGATTCACACATATCAAAAAGGGATTTCTTATACTCAATGATGTTTCCTTATGCTCATTGATAGAATATATTTTCCAGTAAGAATATGGGTAAATTTTTATCATAACAACAAGAGAACAAATAACAAAATGAATGTTGTTAACACAAGAACCAACATTATTTATATTCATGGTTGTCACACAAGAACCAACCATAAGAAAATGTTAGTTGTTACTTATGTAAATCTCATCCTAGAAACATTCATTATCATGACTCAAAACCGAAAATTCAGATGCCAAAATTTCTTGAGAAGATCCAAGCATATTTTCATGCGAACATGCAACAAGTTCAGTTGGGGGGTATGTTGGGGCTCATAAATGTCATATTTGCATCCACCTTTCCCTTCATCATTTTTCACATTTCATTGCCCATTAACCTTTCATGATATCATTTTCATAAATATATTTGGGTTTTACCTTATTATTTTCCACTTTATTCATTTTAGTATTAAAAGGGAATTTGTGATTAAATATTAGAAAGTTGACATGTTTTCATATATATCTCAAAAATGTGCGAGCTTTGTAATGTGTAGTAATATGTGAAGGATTAATTCAAAATGACTTCTTGAATACTTCCTCCATCATTTCAATATTTGAGGAGATAATTCAAGCCTATTCCAAGGAGACGATCATGGAGATTTGGTTGGCATATCTTATGTAAGATATATGAGAGATATGTGTGAGGATTTGAAGGCATTATATTTTGTAATAATGGGAAATAGGTTGAGAGAAAAGTGGATCTGTAATTATAAGATGGTTATCTTATCTTCAAGGCTCTCATGTATAAAAGAGATTTCTCTCTCCTCATTAGGGGGTAATTAGGATGATAAAGAGAGTAGTCATTAGGATTTGAAAGAAAGTGATTCTCATATTTGATTCATAGTTTTGGTTTCCATGTTTTCAATATTCTGTTATGAAGATTGATTTGATTATTGTAATGTAAGATTGCTTCATTGGTGTGAGCTCACATATGTTGTTGTGTCATTCAACTCTTCACATGTTGTATCTAATTTCCCTTCATGTAGTTCTCTAGTCCTAGATTAATTTCATTTACACGATTTCATTTAATTCATAGATTGTAACAATTCAATTCCAAGTTGTGTGTTTCAATTTCCTGCATTAGATTAATGATTCAATTTCAGTTGTAGCTCAGACGTTAGATTAGATTAGTCATTCTTCAATCCCGCATATACTTTGTGTGTTCTTCATAAGTTTACGAACCTCAGATTGATAAGTTAGATAGTTGGGAAAGTACTACAATGAAATTAATTCAACATTAGTTTGGCCCAATGTAATGAGTGTGGTTCCCTTGTTCCGATTGTTGTTCCCTTTACATGAAGTGTCATTCATTTTAATAGAACAATTGTCGTTCCCTTTATGATTGATGTTCCTTTAAAGCTGTTTCATCTATGGAGGATGAGGTGTTGAAAACATAAGGTAAGAACATATGTAGGAAACAAGTAAAATGTGTGTGCCAGTGCCTACCTTTGGTTGATGCATAGAGGTTGGTTTTAGGACATCTTTAGAGCCCAACAATTATTAATCCCATCCACCTTACCAAACCCCGTGTCAATGCCATGAATTGGTGTTGTGTTCTTATATACATCCGTGGATACATGAGATTGATCCATATCCAAACACCTTGTATACATTTTCCCATACAAATTTGAAATTTGTATCCATAAAGGACCCGTATGCTAACTCATATTTTGTTTTTTTCACTAAATATTTTGAGTTGGGAATTTCACAGAGATTCTGCATTGATGACACACTAGAAATATGTTGGAAGATGAATTCTGAATCATTCAATTTCCAACATACTTTCCAACTTGTCATAGGGATAAGTATGCTTCAAGGATTTGAATTTCTCACCACCAAAACTACTTTTCATCTTCCCTATTGCATTGTATGTAATGCCTATACTTGAACTTCCAGTACTTGATCCACAACATTCTTTATTTCTTGGATCATCTTCTTTTCCTATATCTGATAGTTAAATGGAAGTTTGTAGATGGACGGGTGAAAGAAAATCAACAACGTGAGTATTGTCCATCATTTCAAAGGTTTCTCTCAACTTAACACTTACTACACATCCACCCCAATTAATTACCCCCAATCATCATACTACCCATTAATCTCTTACAGTTTCATACTACCTATTTCTTTTTATCACTATATAGCTTAGTTTACTAGAGGATGATTGAAAGAGGCATATAAAAATAAGCTCGCAGTCAGTTGTACCACTGAAGGGCTATGTTTTGTAGAAGTGGATATGGATATTTCCTTAGAAGAGTGTGGATATCTCTATGCACTAGTTCCTCTTGGCACCAGATTTCATCCAAAAGATTTTTGGATCCCAAACCATCACAAACTTTGTTAGGGACCTAGCCTCCCTAACCCTTCACGTAGGTAGAATAATATAATTCCATGTAATAAAGGCCAATATTAATAAGGCATAGGAATAAGGAAGAATAAGTCAAATGTAAGAAGACCTAATAGAAGCTTCCACTTTTAGAATGATCTTCCTCTAAAATTTTCTTTTGGATAGATACATTTAATATAAATATAAGTAGATGGTATGAGAAATCTTGTCTTGGATATTATTGTAATAGAGCTCTGCTTTGCTGGAGGTTGCCCCCTCGAAGAGGAAAGTGAACATTTCTCTCAGTAATCAAAGTTCTCTTTTTGGTGTTATTATGGTATTATTGTTATATTGTTTTGTTTATATCACTATTTCTCTGCCATTTCTAGATAATTATTTTTGTTCAGCATACTATTTTATATCTGGAATACTACAAGAGGTATTAGAGTACCTTCCTCGACAGAAAATTCTGGGTTAATTTTCTTTAGGGTAGAGATGTATTCTGGCATCTTAAAGCTATAAAGATCTGTTGTTACATGCATAAATCAATGGTTGTGTATTCATACACGTAGGAAATACAAGTGGTACTTAAGAATACATATGTTGGCCACCCTTTTAACCCCTGTTGGTACCCCTTCGAGTGGTAGCGCATCAGACAACACATGTATATAGATTGGACTAGATCTCCTAAATCCCTCCATAGATAAATTGATTGGCCATATGACTGCTAGAGTGCCACTGAGAACAACACTCGAGAAGATACTCTCTAGTACCTAGGTAGTTGGGTAGTACGACTAAGGGCACGATATAGACTCCTTAGTCAATTCCCTGAGATGTTGGGTTGAGTACTACTGTTGGAATCCGCACGTATATTAGAGATCTATAGCACAGGGAAAACCCTTGTCTATAGAACCCTTGAATACCCTAACCCTTGGGGCAGAAACAAAAACAAAAAAACAAAGATATATTGCTGTGCAATTCTGTCTTCTCAATTTAGATTGTGAAATTGCTACACATTTCTTCCTATTAAGCATTTTTGAATTTCATCATAGCAGTATTCTTCAAGTTGATGTATAACTCCGCAGGATCCTAGTGATACCTGCCATTTTTTACCATAATTATTTTTTTTGGACCTGACCCTTCTCCAACACCCTTATTTGGCTCCTATCCCATTGGATACCCCTTTTCTCCTTGATCATAGTGGTACCTATCATTTGAAACCATTATTCTCAGTGGTCCCACCCAACACTCGAAACCCCTTTTGATTCCCATAATTACCTGTCCCTTTTTTCCAAATGGCTACCACCAGAGACCAAGAACTCAATTCCTTGATTGTTGACAACCATCAGAACAAGGAATACATCAAGAATACCACTACCAACATTATCTCAATCAATTAAACCCTTGATATCCTTAAGGAACAATGTTCCCACATTGAATACCTCAAAGACCTCAAATTCACCTTTGAACACTTCCTCTTTTGAACCACCATCGTATCAGGATGACCATGACTCTTCTCATTACCAAGGTCCTCATACTACCCACTTTTCTCGATACCTCCACTCACCTTGAATTGAGGTGAACAAATTTGATGGATCAGATCCCATAGACAAGGTCACCCAAATGGAAGATTATTTCCCTTTGCATGGCATTATTGATGATTTAGCCAAGCTTCATTATGGTGTCCTATATTTGGATCCAGAATGATGGAAATGGTGGTAATGGAGAAAGAAGGCACATGAAGGGTATATTTCTTGGACATATTTTGTGGTCAAACGTTATGACCACTTTGACTCTGACACCCACCATTTAGTCTATTTGACCAAGTTAAAGAAGTTTGGGAGAGTGGAAGACTTTATTTCCACATTTGAGCACTTGGATTTTAGAACGGAGGGCATGTCCATTTCTTTCATTAGGGAATGATTTATCAGTGGCCTCAAAGATGAAATTCGTGCCCATTTTCTCATGGAACGCCTCTAGACTTGGTTGGAAGCTACTCAACGAGACAGGGAATCCCAACATATTGTATCCTCCCAGACCCACAAACCCTCCTTTCCTCCTCGCCCTAAACCCACTAATTTTTCTCCTCCTGCAATTCCCCTCAAGATTCAGAAATTAACCAGGGTTGAAATGGCTAAACATTAACTCAAGGGTCTTTGTTATAATTGTGATGACAAATATTTTCATAGGCACAAGTGTAAGGAACAAAATATTTTTATGGTTTTGATTGAGGATCTTCCTAACGAAGATGTAGTTGTTTCGCCAATGGAGGAACTACCACCATAATTTTATATCACCCTACCCTTTGACCCACCTGAAGTCGACCCAGTGATTTCACTTAATGCCCTCACTAGCTTCTATGCTCCCTAAACTCTCAAGTTAATTGGTTGCATAAAAAATTGGAAAGACATCATCCTTGTGGACAATGGTATCACCCATAACTTTATTCATCGCTGCATTGCCCAAGAAGTCAATTGTTACATCCATGCTATCAATAATTTTCAAATAATGATTTCCAATGGTGGTTCCATGAAATGTGGGGGATGATGTGAAAATGTGTGACTCCAAATTGGTCAGTATCACCTGAAATCCCATATGTTTGTTATAGACATGGGTGGTTGTGACATTGTTCTTGGTGTCAAATCGTTATGCACTCTAGGCTTCTAATGGATTTTAATGCCTTAACCATGCAATTCTAATAGGAGGGACAACAATATAAGTTCTAAGGCATCACAATAGGCTTCCTAGAGATCATCAGTTCCCATCGCATGGAAAATCTCCTAAAAAAAGGTCATTCGGGAAGTATATCCCAAATCCACTCCATTCATGTTGTTGAGACAACTTATGTGCTTCCTGACCTCCAATCTATCCTCTCCCACCACCAAGTTTTTTTTACCACCCCAAAAGCATTTACCCCTTCCCATGGCATCCATGATCATTCCATCCCTCTCATACAGGGAAATCTTCCTCCCAATGTTTGTCCTTCTCATCTTCTGGCCTTTTCCTAGAATAATGAAATTGATAAAATTGTTCAAGAATTACTAGAAGCCAGTGTTATTCTTCCTAGTACTAGCCCCTATTCTTCCCCTGAGGTCATGGTACTCAAGAAAGAAGGTACTTGGCACATGTGTCATGAGTTTCGTGCCCTCAACAAACTCACAATCAAAGACAAATTCCCCATTCATGTCATTGATGACCTCTTCGATGAATTGAGTGGTGCTCAGTACTTCACCAAATTAGATCTAAGTTATGTGATCAGTACTTCATCTGGGTTTAACAGGCTATTATAGGAGGTTTGTTTGGAATTATGGAAAGATTGCAACTCCTCTCACTTCCCTCCTTCAAAACAATGCCTTCACTTGGACTTCAACTGTAGATCATGCCTTCCAAGCCTTAAAAGATGTTATGTGCTTGACCCATGTCCTTGAACTCCCAGACTTCACAAAGACATTTGTACCAGAATGCGATGCTTCCAAGAAAGGAATTGGGGCCATCCTCATGCAAGATCGCAGGCCCTTAGCCTTCACTATAAAACAACTTTGAGAGAAACATTTGGGCCAATCCAATTATGAAAAGGAAATGTTAGATATTTTACATGTTGTGGATCTCTGACGTCCTTATTTACCGGGTCAATGATTCCAAATCAAAACTGATCATCGGAGTCTCAAGTATTTCTTGGAACAACAAATTTCATCCCCGACACAACAAAAATGGGTGACCAAGATATTTGGATATGATTATGAGATCATTTACAAGAAGGGAAAGGAAAATGTAGTGGTTGATGCTTTTTCTTGGAAATATGAAGAAGAAGGGTCCCTTTTCTCCCTCTCCTTCATTGTACCGGATTGGCTCCAAGTTGTTCGTCAGGGTTGCAAGACCCAAAAATTTCTAGTCTGCTCCACTAGTTGCAAAACAATTCCTCATTTTATCCAGGGTACTCTTGGAATAATGAAGAGCTTTGCTAAAAAGGTCATTTGTACTTATGCAAGCAATCCCAACTTAAATCCACAATGATTTTTGAACTTCATGCCTCACACGTAGCCAAGAATTCAGGATTTTCCAAAACCTATGAATGGGTCAAATGTTCTTTTTTCTGGGAGGTTATGAAATAGGACTTCCGCACCTTTGTGACTGAATGTGAGGTCTATCAACACAACAAGGGAGAAATTGTCAAATCTTTGGGCACACTCCAACCGCTTCCCATTCACCCGACTATTTGGTGAGATATTACTATGGACTTCATTGTAGGCTTACCTAAATCGGACAATAAATCAGTTATCATGGTGGTCGTTGATCGCCTTTCCAAATATGCTAATTTTTGTGCTCTTCAACACCCATTCACAACTGCCACAATGGCTCAAATATTCATGGATAATATCTTCAAGCTTCATGGCATGCCTAATTCTATTATCTCTGACAGAGACCCCACTTTCACCAACAATTTTCTACAAGAATTTTTCAAGCTACAGGGCACCCAATTCCATCTCAGCACTGCCTATCAACCCTAGAAGGATGGACATACTTAAGTTGTCAACAAGTGTTTGGAAACATATTTGAGTTTTTTTCATCTGAGTGGAAAAATGGGCAGGCTCAATGGTTACCCCGAGCATAATGGTGGTACAACACCAGGGATGATTTTAGGGGCTAAATTTCGCTCATGGGATAATTTTCCATGGTTTTTTCCAAAAAAATATTCGCTATTCTAAAAATGATTCGCCCAAATTATATAGGATAAAATTATTTTACCTTAAAAATCGCCAAAATTTTATACAAACTATACAAAATCTTTATAAATTTGAATATTTTTATAAAAATATCGCCAAACATTTATAGTTGGCATATAAAGGATCAGTAAGATTCGCCAAGGTTTCTACATTTTAAAATAAATTTGCATCCCTAAAATTATCCCTGTACAACACCTCTTACCATAAAACTACTCGCATGACTCATTTTGAAGTAGTCTATGGCCAAAGGCCTCCATCAGTTCTCTCCTATATTCCAGGGGTCTCGAAGGTTTAGGAGGTTGAAACAAATCTTACTATGAGGCTATTCTTCGTGCCCTCAAAGACAATTTGGTCATGGATCAAAATCACATGAAGAAACAAGTAGGTCAAGGTTGTTCGGAACACCATTTTGTTAAAGTGGACCAAGTATTTCTTCGACTACAACCTTATATGCAGACTTCACTCAAAGCTCACGATCGTCGAAAACTTGCGCCCAAATTTTATGGTCCTTAGACAGTTCTCAAGCGGGTGGGATCGATGGCCTATAAGTTTGCTCTGCCTAATTAGTCAAAGCTCCATCCTATTTTACATGTTTCCTTCTTAAAGAAAGTGATTGGAACTAAGTGCCAAACTCAAACTAGTCTCCCTGAGTTGGATGAAGAAGGTTCCATATGGTTGCAGCCACAAGAAGTATTGGCTTGGAGAGAACGTCATCTCCGTGAGCACACAATCGAGGAAGTGTTACTCCAATGGAAAGATACCCTTCCAGAAGATGCCACCTGGGAGTCGGACACCATTCTACAACAATTCTCTCATCTGAAGCCTTGAGGACAAGGTTTTTCTTCAAGGGGGAGGGCATGTTAGGGAGCTAACCTCCCTAACCCCTCACATAGGTAGAATAATATAATTCCATGTAATAAAGGCCAATACTAATAAGGCCTAGCAATAAGGAAGAATAAGTCAAATGTAAGAAGGCCTAACAGAAGCTACCGCTTCTAGAAGGATCTTCCTCTAGATTGTTCTTTTGGATAGATGGATTTAGTATAAATAGAAGTAGAGGGTCTGAGAAATCTTGTCTTGGATATTATTGTAATAGAGCTCTTCTCTGCTGGAGGTTTCCACCTCGAAGAAGCAAGTCATCATTTCTCTTAATAATCAAAGTGTTATTTCTGATGTTATTCTGATATTATTCTAGTATTAATGTGGTATTGTTCTGGTTATATCATTGTTTCTCTTTCATTTCTAACTAATTATTTATGTTCTGCATATTATTTTGTATCCAGAATACTACAAACTCTCATCTTCTAACATTTTACCTTGTATTGATTTTGATTTTTTTTTAAGGTAATGCATATAAGATGTAGAGGCTTCACATTAGTTTTATGACTCGAACATTACATGAGTGGTGATGTTGGATTATATTTTACTTGCACTAAGGAAATAATGCAGGTTCTCACTTATTATTTTTTGACTGACATGAACAAACTCAACTTTGGCCAGACCAATTTTTGGTTGGGAAAAGAACTATAAATTTGAGCTTTACATATTTCATCTGAGTTTCGTTGAAAGACTTTGAGGGAATTGTAATTCCTGCTTGTTTGCCATCAATTTCCATGGGAAGTTTTGAAGAAAATATAAATAAAACTTTCAATTAAATGGTAGTTTTAGTTTTGTCACGAGAGAAGTGAGAGAAACATTGACAAGTACAGATATATCACCTTAAATTCCATGTTATTTGCGTGTGCAAACTGGTGAATATACAGTTGCACTTAGTAAATAAGAAATCAGGATTGAATCACTTTCAATAAGTTTAAGTGTACCTATGTATGTGCAAACTAGTGGAAATACAGGTGCATTGAGGATAATAAGAATTGAAGTTTGGATAAGTTTCAATTAGTTTAAACTTTTTATTAAGTGTTTATCCCTTCCATTAGTGTCGAGGAAACATATTTAAAAGGCTAACGCTAGTAAAAATTTACTCTGATAGTGAATGTTTGTGTTACTCAAAGAATGTAAAAGTCTTAATGGCATGTAAATTTTATATAAATGTTTGTGGCCTAATTAAATTATGATGAAGTGAATGAAATTTAAGAGTTTAAATGGTATGAGAATTTTGTATGTAACGCCTATACTTAAACTTCGAGCGCTGAATCCATGACATTCCTTCTTTCTTGGATCATCTTCTTTTCCAATATCTAAAATTTAAATGGCAGTTTTCAGATGGACAATGGCAAGAAAAGTAGCAGCACCACTATATTTTTGGTTTCAAAGGATTCTCCCAACTTCAAACTCATTAGACAACTACCCCAATTCGTTAACCCCAATTGCATTAATCCCCACCAATTCTTTATCTTTCCAGCACCATGACCAGGAAAAATTAACTAACTCTAACTTTTCCCATTCATATATATACACTTAACTGTCCATTGGACGGAATTGCGATATAAAACAACAAATTTTATATTTAATCGACCAATTTCGAAGAGAATAAATCAAAAATTGATATTTACTTTCCATCTTTGGTACCAAAAATTCCAAAAAAACTTCAAATTATTTGTTCCTATACCTCCGTCTGTTCCAGTGCCCAATATGGCAATATTATAATTCATTTGCACAAGATAGAAAAAACATGTATGAAATTTCATTTTATATAAATAGATGTTTTGCAAAAATTGAGTGGATATATAATAGATGGTATCATGCCACCGATAGTAAAAAAATTGTATAAAAATTGAAATCTTAGTGTTTATAGCCAAAGTACGTAGTTTCTCAGAGCTAAGCACATATTTTTCTTCTTTTCATCATAGTTTCTCATTGCGAAGTATATTTTTTCTTCTTTTCATCATAGTTTCTCAAAGCGAACTACATCTTTTTCTTATTTTCATCGTGAGAGTAGCACACTTACACTTTGTCACAGGAAAATATATATCTTTATTCTATTTGACTTCAATACATAATGAAAAATAGTAATTTATCTTGGCAGAACGAAATTAGATATGCAATTAAAGTGACAAGTAACATATACAATAATTCCAACAAAGAAGACAACCAATATGAATATTTCTCATAGATATACTTAAAATCCAACTAGCACAAATGATATAGTAGCATGTAAAAAAAGTAGAGTCTCTAATGCAAAAGATAAAATATTGTTGTAATAAAAGAATGCTTATATAGATCATTAATTAAAGTTTATTAGAAGAAACCGATTATACTTAAATTAACATATAAAAGTTTAATCCTTAAAAAAAACTTCAAGATAAGGGTGGATAGTTAGTAGATATGTAAATTATTGTAGTTTGTTTATAATAATCTATATTGAAAATACAAATGAAGGGAATGTTAATGATGGCATGTAAATAAACCTCAAGAAAAAGAGTGAGACTTGCAAAGATATTGTTGAACCCTTATTTCCATCATCTAGACACTCATTTTTCCACTTATACTTTGTTTCTGCATCTAAACCTAGCCATGATATCATCCACTTCTGTGATTTCAAGCCTAAAACCGTATTGACAAGTATCATGAGGTATAGTGGTTTATTTTATCATTATTCCTAAATTCTTCATGAATTAATATGAGTTTTCAAGCAAAGTTTTACTGATGAAGAATGTTACTTTTGTTCTATACCTCCATCTATTCCAGTGCCCAATATCATAGGTTTGCATATATCTGCACACCCAGGTGGAAGATAGTCACATGGGTTTAAAAAATATAGACTCTATCATGGTGTGTGTCCCTTGGTTTGTGCTTGGGTCGCACATGGAATCCTTCAGCAGTTAACTTTCAACACGATTCCCTAGATAATTAGGATGAATCTTCAAATTATGGAACATAGGTTTTGTGGGGAAGGACCTCATTTAGCTGACATGAAAAAATATTTCCAATTTTTTTTTTTCTAATATGGGTTTTTCCATATTTTATGCATGACCAATTTCCCAAAAAATGTAAAATTTGTTTGAATGAATCGGGATCCGTTTCCAGTGATTTTATGTATAAATGAATGCCTCTTAGAACATAGCACGAGAGTTCATTTTTCATATACAGAGAATTATCATTCAACATTGTAAGAAAAAAATCAAATTTATGCTTGAACATTTGTAATTCGTTTTCCATCTGCAACAAGGTGTTGTTGTTTTTTGTGTTCATTCACGAGTTTAAGTAGATAAGGATTTTTTTTTAGCAGTGATTACCAGATTGGGAAGGGACCCTCAACCTTGTTAACACACTACTTTATGCTCATTAATTAGTTTAGAAGTATTGTGATTTGATTAGTATATTTACTGTGGTAGATTTAGCTCACGTTGTTGCTATCAAATGCGAGGAAAACAGTCTCCAGCTGGGAAACAACCTTTTTCATATCATTTTCATTTACCTTACAATGCTATTGTTATATGTGTGACTTTCCTTTACTCCCAATGTAATTCTTATGCTCTCATTTTATTATACATAATTCAGTTTTGAAAGAGCAATTTTCTGTGGATGCGATTTTCATTAATATGCCCTCTGCACAATGTATCTTTGTTCTTTCTACGTTTCAAGAGACTACATATTATTTATGAATACAAAAGTCACATGTATATTTACATTTGTAGATCAACAGGTTGTCTTTCGCTTCATTAGTTTCATTATTCTCTGAGTATGTTTTTCCTTGCAGTGTGTTTTCACTGAGCACATCTTGTTACTGTGCATTTTTCTGAACATAGTCATTTTCCATATTTTAGTGATATTGTGTGGAATAGAAATAACCTTTTACATAAAAAATTTATTGCTTTATGTGTGTAGAACTTAACTTTAAGCTTCATTGATTTCATAAATTAGAAAGGGTACTGTGTTTTATTTCGTTAGTTAGGTTTTCTTGCAATTTACATTCTAGCCGAGTGAAGTGTGTTCCTTCCCATCATTTAATGAGCATTTTATGTGAGCCACTGTAGGATTAAAACCCTTGAAGACTCAAGACCTAATAAGCTATATAAGAGAAACCACATGAACATTGGCGGTAATGAAAGATTGTGGTTTGGAACCCAATAAGAATTAAAGTCTTACAATCTACTGACAAGTTGCAGTCCTATGGTGACAGATATTTGATTTCAGTTAGTTCGATGTTTCATTTTTTTTTGTTTATTTTATGCTAATGAAATCTCAAGGATATTGGTATGTTACAGTTAGTAGAACCCTTTAAGAATTGAACTCATCATTGTTATAAGTACATGAACACTCAAAGTGAAAGAGAGTACTTCCAGCCTTTGAAAAGAGAAGCTCTGAATAGACTCATAACTAATAATATTACTTTGTTTTAAATGAATGCATATGTTAAAGATGAATGGAAAGAATCTCTTTGAGTCATAGATGCAAAAAGACATATAATATGAATGTAAATGTGTAGCACCATCGATAAGGACTTGTCACACTTAACATAGCGATTTGCATCTTTAGTTTATAAGTTTATAGATCTCAACTCTTTTGTTCACTGATTTGGGTGATAGCTTGAATGGTATGCATTCTCATAAAATTTAAAATTGTAGTAATGAGAACTCATTCATTCTGACAAATTAAACATCTCTTGAATACATGAACAATTAAATTGCACTATCATTAATGAAACCTCAAACTAATGAACTCATCATTATTGATAAGTTTAATTTTTAGTATCAACTATTTTGGTTCCCTCATACATTGAAGTCTTAAGTATTTATCGATTAAACGATATCTCATTCAAAAACATATTTATGCGCAGATCAAACATCTAGACATAGTATGTTGAGCCATTTCTCATCTTGACATAAATTGGTGAATGCAAGATTAAGGCGTTTGAGATTCTCTTTTGATTTCGATGGATTTATTTGTGATTTGAATTTATATCTTTATTGATAGGTCATTTTATTTTAGTTGTTTCGCTTTGAAGCGTGTGTTGTCGGCATTAATTGCTAACATAGGCTAGAATATGCTAGAATAGGCTCTGTCCCCGCATTTCCTATGCTTTCACCTCGAAATGTATGAATTCTTGGATTGATGATTTAATGTCAAAGATTTATACAGATAAATAACCCTACATATATAAAGGAGTCAAATTTGCATGTTGAGAACCAAACCATGCCCAATAATGGAGAGCCTAATTCACAGAATCAAAAAACAAGAAATCTACTTCCATCACACTTCAATAATCCTAAAATGTCTCAAGCAAACGATCTTCTTGCTTTTGTGCTATAGAATCATCAAAGCACATATTCCAATGTGAATAGAGGTGCTTATGTTCTATAATCAACTAAGAAGTGTCATGTTAAAATAATTTTTTTGAATTGGCCAGAGAATGATGCAAACACATACATATATGTAAATATAGGTGTGGTACGCCTTCTAGGTTCTTTCTTTTCAAAATTAAATGTCTCAAGCAAACGATCTTCTTGCTTTTGTGCTAGAGAATCATCAAAGCACATATTCCAATGTGAATAGAGGTGCTTATGTTCTATAATCAACTAAGAAGTGTCATGTTAAAATAATTTTTTTGAATTGGCCAGAGAATGATGCAAACACATACATATATGTAAATATAGGTGTGGTACGCCTTCTAGGTTCTTTCTTTTCAAAATTATATCCAAAAGGGCCTGGTCGAAAGAAAAAATTTGACTGAGCTAGATAATTATGCAAGTATAAAGACTATTATAAATATATGTCTAATTCATTTTTGAGATTGTGATTGTGTTTTAGAATCAGTTGAGAAGTGTTGATTGAGAAGCAAACCATTTTTTACTTAAACAGATTGATAAAAGTACAAACACTTTTGTTCCTAAAAATGTTGTAAGCCTTCTAAATTCTAAGTCCATTTCAAAATCAGAAGCCAAGTGTGACCAACCAAAAATACTTAATAAACTTTTGATTTATAATACCATAGTTTTCTATGTATAGTTTGCCAAGGAAAAAGAAAAGAGAATTTAGTTTTATACTTTTAACAGTTATCCTCAACCCTAGTGACTGACTGAATTTCTCAGGCCATGCAACTAGTTATCATATTTCTTGACGGATTGGCATACGGAACACAGGCAGGCTTCAATAACACCTTCTTGAGGTGCCATGCCACCTGTTCTACCAAACAAGGACGTGTAGACTCAATAATGCCATCACTGATCGTGTTGCATTCCGAACAGCCATATATCCAATCATCTTCCTATCGCTCACTACTACGCATACGCTCTGACACACGCGCTTCTCGCTTTGCATTCCAATCAATACAATAGAAGTTCCAGGACCCTCCTTCGCGGCAATTCGTCGATTCAGGGACTCAAGTTCAGGGGCATTAGACAATGTAGAAAGGGTCAGAACCATGCAACACAACTTTTATGTTAAATTCCATATTTTCACGAAATTTCTCAGGCCATGCAACACAACTAATTAACATATTTCTTAGACCATGCAACACAACTTTTCTTTTAAATTCCATATTTTTCAAGCCATCAAGGAACCACTAAAAAACAAGTCTCCAAAACCGCGATACTTTTTAAATAAATCACGATAGTGGAGATATAACTCCCTATAGAAAAATAAACTATCAATAATCACATGCTAACAACCATCAAACTAAGGAGCGAGACTTACAAAGTTGTAAAAGATTCAAATCTAAATGCACATTTAATTTTATTAATTAAGTAAATGCATGTTGATTTATTACAAGTATATGTATTTTATTTGCAAATATATACTCGTTTTTTTTTCTCTATATAGATAGGTACACATTGATTTTAGTTTTTAAAATTTTAATTGTTTTTTTTGGTTATTCTATATATTATTACATTTTGAAAAAGAAAGAAAGAAAAAAGTGTTTATCATTAAAGACATTAAAGAGATAATGTAGTAAAATATGTGAATTTATGAAAAGTTAATAACAAAATTTTATATAGTTGTGATAAATTTGACTATTCTTATTTTTACAAGATATTACAAAATAGTTTATAAATTTATAAAAGGGATGGTTTATAAATTTGTGGTCATTTCGACCACACCGCACTTCATGTTTTTATATTAATTAAGCGAAGTTGAAGGGGGAAAGCACCATGCATCTACAATATCTGAACATCGTCTCCAACTTAAGTCAGATATGTTCGATTTCTCTTCTTTTCCTCCCACTCTAGTAATTGTTTACTTTGACAATGACTCTTGAATGTAGAACAAACTCCTTGTATGTTCATAGGGTAATGGATCTCCTTCTCTATCACTTGAATGGTCATCTTCCTCTTCTAACAATGACAAAATGGAAATCTCTAATTTGTCTTTCAATACCCAATAAAACAATCAACAATAATCATAAGATGTTGAACCCTAATGATATGGTATTTTTGGATGAACTTCATGTATAAATTTGAAATATCATGAGATCCCCTAACTTCAATGGTGTTTACTTGGTTTAATCCATGCACAAACCTTCTTGGTATACAATAAACCCGAGGTACACCAAATCATTTTTAAATAACTCACACATATTCAAATTAATTCATAACTCCTCTTTAACCAAGGTCTCAAACATCAATGTTAGATGTTCTAGATGCTCATATTTTCTCTCGTTGTATATCAAAATATCATCTATATACATAGACACAAACTTACGAGTGTATAATAGCAACAACATTATTATCAACTACATTATTGTACCACAATTGTACTTGGCACACTAGTCATCCTAGATTACATAACCAACTAATCACAATCCTTTTGTATTGAATGCAATAATTTTCTATTCACCACCTTGTTTAATTCTAGTTTAATGATACCCATTATTCATATTTATCTCAAACATTTATTTGATGCCACACAAATTGCCCATCAAATCAATCATACTCAAAATATATTTATGGATGTGATATTATTCAATGCTAGACTATATATACGCATTCTACAATAATCATCCCTCTGTTGTGTAATCAATATTGAAACCATACATGCCCGCGGGGGTGTAGACAGATTGGCAAGTGCCGTGTAAATGGAAGGAAATATGTAAAAAGAGGTTTCAAGGTCGATTCTCACCTTGATGTATCCGAAGGACGTGCTTGCGGGCTGTGCGATTTCTCCCTAGGGGTTATAAGGCAGCGGGAAGGATTCGACCCCATGTCACGCGAGTACGATACTACTGTTGTTACTGATTCCCCTAGTTACAAAAAAAAATATTGAAACCATACACAAGCTCACAATTTCCCTCA
The DNA here is from genome assembly GCA_032191745.1 of Picea mariana. Lineage (NCBI taxonomy): Eukaryota > Viridiplantae > Streptophyta > Pinopsida > Pinales > Pinaceae > Picea > Picea mariana. The sequence continues at coordinate 29,686 of JASDQU011026181.1, forward strand.
TCAATATACCATTGACAAAAACTATTTTACCTATCAATTAAACTTTACTCTCTTCATCGAACTCATATTATACACAACTTGATTACAATATCATGCCCATAATCAATTCTATGTCATGCAAAATTCTCCTCTTAGGTGACAATCTATTAGAATTTTAGTTTTGAACAATGTCTACATACTCCTTTAGAAAATATTACATGTACTAAAAAATTTCATGTTTCCGAGAGCTTTCAACTTCATCCTTGTGTTGTATGCCTTGTTCAAATCTTCTCTAAACAATATAATAATATTCCTTCATTTCTTTAACCATTCTTAGGAACTTTGCAAATGATAGAAACACTTATCTAGGGTCTTCATCCTTCAATGGAAATAATTGTATCGTTTCACCATCGTTCTTGATTGTATAAGAATTTTTTCTTCTATCATATATTCTTCATCTATAAATTTTTCATAGTGCTCACAATAGCAAATGGAAATATATTATGAATAA
>JASDQU011026183.1:3303-15389 GCA_032191745.1 Picea mariana
AAATTAAATATATTTACAATTTTTTAAAGATGAAATAACAATTCAACTCCCTTAAAATACATTATTACACTATTAAAATAATATATTAATAAAGTAGTAATACATTATAAAAGTATTAATATATTAATATTACATAATATAAATTAAAGTATTAATTTATATTAATTTACAATGTAACATATTAATTGATTTTTAAAATTATAAAATAAAACACTATTTGATCATTTTGAAATGGATCAAAATTTATAATGATAAAATTTCATTTAATTAAATTAAACTAGAATTTTTAACAAAAAAATTATTTAATTTAGAAAATAATTATATTGTAAAATGATTAACTTTATTTACTAATAATAATTAATTTTAAAAATATAAAATTATAAAATGTAAAATTATATTTAATTAATTTATTAAAAATTTAATTAAAATTATATTTAATTAACTTAAAACCAAATATATTTAAATTTTTTTAAAGATTAAAGTTTTTTGAACTTATAAGATTTAATTATATTAAAAATAAGATTTAAAATTATATTTAAATTTTATAAGATTTAAAATTATATTAAAAATAAGATTTAAAATTATATTAAGATTTAAAGTTATATTAAAATTCCATTTAAAATAAAATTTAATTATATTAAAAATATATTTAATTAATGTAAAATTAAATATATTTACAATTTTTTAAATATTAAATTGTTTATAACTTTATAACAGTAATCCTAATAACCTACTCACTTGTACAATGAATTGAAATGCCCACATAGAAAGCATGTCCACACAAAGCTCTTCACTTCACATCCATGTAGAGGGGAGGTTGGAGGTTGAAACCCAGAGGGGAGGTTGGAGGTTGAAACGCACTTCACATCCACTTGGCCATCCTTGGTAAAAAAATGACGGCGCACTATAAATTTCACGGTTAATTGAAACACCCACATAAATGAAACAACAAGGTTGATACTGGTAGTTCACATACACGCGACCCAGTGTTGTTATTTCAATAATTGTTGTTGTTATTTCTTAATCAATGAACTGGCAATCTGGTGGTGAGCAAGTAAGTTTTTTATTTTATTTAGTAAATGTGAAAAAGTAATCACATAAACGTACATCTTTATAAATGAGAGGAAGTTAATTTATCAGAGAGGACGACGAAGAATATGCCAGCATATTCAATTGTCAACCCTAGGATTGAAATTTATGATTAAAAGGTTGATTAATCCACTGATTCCAATACCCGCAATTTACATGTTATTAATGATGCTCACTTAATTTTTGAAATAGTCACTTTCACCCTCAAATCAATATAATAACATTATATATAATATTATATAATATAATATAATAACAATTTCTTAAATTTGAATGCTAATTTTTGTGTAAATCATACCTAACACAAGTTATAAATCCTATAGCAAAGACCATGCATAGTACAGGTTGCAAATTCTATAGTAGATGGAGGTTGGAACTTGCAATTTGTATGCATAGCACATTGCATAAGTTACAAATATTATAGCACAAGCTATGTTGGTGCACACATACAGGCTCACAACATACAAGTCACAAGGATTATTTGGAAATTGGACTGTATCACATCCCGTGTTAATTCAGTCAGCCACAAACCTATCCAATTACACAGTAGAGAATAAAACACATCATATCAAATGGAAAAACATTGAAAGAAAACCCACGAATTTACACGGTTCTCCCAACTTTGGGCTACATCCACCAAGCATCGGTATTGATTCTCTTATTGTTCATAACATGAAAAATTACAGCAGCCTTGCAGGCTCTCAATCATTTCTCACCTGCTCACTCATCTACGGGCATACATGAATTTATAACATTTCATACACAGTTACACAAGAAACTGATTATTAAATTCACTCCTATTCATATTCTAACTTGGTCTATTTATTTGCAATCAATGCTAAATAATAGGATCCAAAATCCATTCTTGGAGGAATTTGTTGTCACCAAATTCCAACAATCTCCACCTTGACAACAATTAACCTGATACCTTGCTCATTTCTTTTGTTCATCACCTTTTCTACAAGCCAAGAGAAGTCAAGCACAATCGTAGCTTCTCTAAAAGTACTAGTTTTGTGAACATGTCCATGCAGTTCTCTTTTGTATGAAATTTTTCAAGAGAAAATCCACCTTCATCAATGACTTGTCTTACAAAATGGTACTTAATAGTAATATGTTTAGTTTTATTGTGGTAGGTTGGATTCTTGGCCAAGTGAATAGAACTTTGAATATCACAAAGTAACTTTACTTTGTCTTGCATCCTTCCAAACTCCCCAAACAAACCTTTTAACCAAACTACCTCTTTGCAAGCATGTGAAGCAGCTATGTATTTGGCTTTTGTAGTGGATAAAGAAGCAATTTTTTGTAGCTTTGACATCCAACTAATAGCTCCACCCGCAAGAGTAAAGACATATCCTAAATTTGACCTCATCCAGTCCAAATCACCTACAAAATCAAAATCAACATATCCACAGACTAACTCACAACCACTGTTATAGGTGATACAGTAATCATTGGTGCCACTTGAATATCGAAGCACCCATTTCATTGTTGCCTAGTGCTCTTTACATGGATTTTCCATATATCTATTGAAAACCCCGTCTGCATGTGAAATGTTTGGTCTTGTACTAACCATCACATACATTAAACTTCCTACTACATTAGCATGTGGTATTCGAGACATATATTCCTTTTATTCTTTTGTACTAGGACATAAACTTGAAGAAATCTTAAAATGGGAAGCGAAAGGGACTGAAACGTGTTTCACATTGTTCATTCCAAACCTCAAAAGTAATTTCTCGACATACTTCTATTATGACAACCAAAGCTTACCATTCATCCTGTCTCTAAATATCTCCATGCCCAAAATTTTCTTTGTTGCTCCTAGATATTTCATATCAAACATCCTAGCCATTTGAGCCTTTAACCTATTGATCTCAGTTATGCTTTTGCTTGCTAAACTCATATCATCAACATACAATACTAAGATAATGAATATGCCATTATTCAATTTCTTAAAGTCAACAAAATGATCATACTCACTCCTTGTATAATTTTGGCTCATCATGAAACAGTCAAATTTCTTGTACCATTGTCTGGGTGACTGCCTCAGACCATACAATGATTTCTTGAGCCTGCAAACAAATTTCTTGTTGCGATTCTAAATGAACCCTTCAGGTTGTTCCATGTAAATCTCTTCATCCAAATCTCCATGTAAGAAAGAAGTCTTAACATCTAGCTAATCCAACTCCAAATCAAGTAATGGAACCGATGCTAACACAATTCGAATTGAAACGATCTTAATAACTGGTGAAAAAATATCATGAAAGTCAATACCTTCTTTCTGAGAATATCCTTTTGCAGCCAGCCTTGCCTTGTACCTTTCTACCTTATCATAAACACCCTTCTTCAGCCTGTATACCCACTTGCAACCTACAGGTTTCCTGTCTCTTGGAAGTTCTACCAGGTCCCATGTAGCATTCCTTTCTAAATCATTCATTTCATCATTCATTGCTTCTTTCCATTTTCACTGTTAGAACCCTCCACAGTTTCCTGATAGCACGAAGGTTCATCATCATTAGTACTTAAAGAAACTGATGAAACAAAATCATCATGCCTTCTTGGAGGAACTCTGACCCATGTAGACCTCCTTAGGGAAGTTTGTGGCTCATCCACAATATTTTGATTGTCTTCATCATCCATGTTTTCCTCTACAAGAACCTCTTCATGAACATCTTCAGAAACATGTTCATGTTCACTCTCATCTGTAGTTGAATGAGTTTCAAATTGAATCTGCTGATACCTAGGTACTTCTATTGTTTTATTTGAATATCTACATCTAATTTGATGAGAGATGATTCATCAAATATTACATCTCTGTTAATGGTGATCTTTTGTAACACCCTCTTTCCCACAGCTTGTAAATATAACTATAAATGGCCAAGAGACTATGGAAAACTTTAAATGTGTGAATATTGATTCGATGGACCTTTGTTTGAAAGGTAAATGAATGTGAACCTAATTAATTACTAAGAAAATGGACAAGTGTTGCATGACTACTGGAGGGGGGGGTCTACCTGGAAAGAACACGAATGCTACATGAAGATAGGGTGAAGGGGATCATGAATGGTTGCATTAACCTTCACTAAACCAGTCCTTACTTGATTTAATTTCTCAGGACTAGAACCGTCCTCTAAACCATAAATGAATTACAGTCAGGCTGGTGGGTGGGAAGACCTCCTCGAGGTTTGATGAGGGGATGAGGCATAGCACTCATCCATAAGGATTCCAAACCTGACCTCGGACTAGGAATTCGAGCCACACATGACTTTGTTGAAAGAGGTGAGAAAGGAAGGTGTGGCAGGCGGAGGAAAAACACGCCTGTGAAGAGTGCAGAGACGGGAAGTGAATCTCAGGGATTCAAGGAAGATTTGAAGCATAAGCATTCTGGATATAGGAAATGGAAGAGAAGGTTTTGATACAAGGTGATAAACAAGGCTAGTCCTCCTTTCTTGGTATCATGTAAACCATTTCCAGGATGTTGCAAGAAGAGGAGAGTAACCTTTATCCCTACTATGGTTGAGCGAGAAGAAAAGGTTGTGTTGCATAGAATCGTGGTATAGCTCGGGGGTGGTTAGTGGTAAATCCATTTGGAGTGACTGAGCCTACGGTTGGGTGGAAACATGCATCCCTTCCAGTAGTCACTTCACATTGACTAGTTATGATAAGTCTTTTCCCTACGTCAAATGTTGAAATAGAATGATGAATGATTATTTGGTCTTATATATATATATATATATATATATATATATATATATACGTGAATTTTAAAATCATCTTCTATGTGAAATGGTTATGTTATGCGTATATTTCCATCTCCTTGTGAATTCACACTCCCCATTGATAGACGGTATGTCCAGCTTAACCTCGAAGGATTTCCCGGGCATAGAACGTTTCACGGTCAAGATAGAAGATTTCGTGCCAACCTGAAACCACCCATCTGAAGAAGGGTACCTCTTCTAGACCCCCTTGCCATGTGAGTTTTCAGGGCCAAGTACCTAACCCGTTCAGCATAAAGCCCAGGAAAACAATGATGCAAAGGTCTTAGAAGGGAAGGTATTCCCCTGTCTAAGGGATGAATGGATGATATCCACTCAGAGGAAACCAAGGGTTATCCTGACCATTGGCCATGAGAAAGTATGTTGGATTTAACCCCTAAGCCATTGGATCTGTGAGTTCAGAGTTTGTGTGATGGGAGAATCACACGTTGGTGCGACTAAACCTATGAAACCTGAATTTTTGAAACCTGAAGTCAAGATGTGATCTAGACCATAGATCCAAGGATCTATCAAGACCCACCTTGACCATCGTATCTGTGATTTCAGAGTTCACATGATGGGAGAATTGTGCATTGGTGCGACTAAACCTATGAAACCCGAAGTCGCAATGTGATCTAGACCGTAGATCCAAGGATCTATCAGGAACCACCTTGACAGTCAGATCAGGAAGTTCGGAGTTCGCACATTGAGGAGATTTCGTGTTAGTGCTCCCAAGTCTTCTGAAGCCGAAGTCATGAAGTGACCTAGACCGTGGATATATGGATTCTATAGGACTCCCCTCGGTCGTCCGATCCATGAGATTTGAGTTCATGTTTCAGGAGGATTGTAAGTTAAAGTGGCCCCGAACCTCGAACACTGAAATTTCCCTTAGACAATAGGTTAGATGAGGATTATCCCAGATATTGGAAAGATTGATGACTAGACCCTCTCTCTCAGGGTTGGACCCTAGAGATGATTCGAGATGTGATAGTTGGAGGAAAAAAAAAAATGAAAAATTATTATGGCCCACCCTACTGAAAAAGAGTATTTAAGGGGGTAGGTGTGTTACAAATTGGTATCCGATCATGGTTACAACACTCGTCCTATTTGGGCTCATGGATGAGCTACATAAAAACCACATTAAAGGGAGACATCCTACCTTACTCCCTTCCTAAAAAGTCTAGTTAAGCCCTTATTATAGAAAAGAATGACATCTTACTGCTATGCGTGTATGTATTTAAGAAATATGAATTATGTGTTGGTTATGAACTGATATAATGTTAGTTAACAATAACTATTTTGTCTACACTCAAGTGGTCGATCAACCACGAGAAAATGCAATCATATAGAATGGTGACATGCCACAAAGTGGGGGATGGATCCCATAATAGATACAAAGAGTTTGATGAGAGGAGGGCAATAGAGACCCCTCTGGATATGGCTAAGACTGTGAGGAGTCTCATGGCCAAATTATAGAGTTGGAAGGCCGACAACGAGATATTGATAAAAGAGCAAGAGAGGAAAAATAAAATTAATGCAGTCTTGTTGAAGAGTTTATCCAACATACAAAGACAACTACAGCAGGGACCTGACACCAGTCATGTGGACCGATGACAAACAAAGAGGAGTTGAAGTCCACCTAATATATGGAAACATGGTCCTTTAAGTGGCCACACTAGGAGGAGTACCTCAAGAAAGGTCCAACTTCGAGATAGGGGACAAGCATCAGATGAATCCTCTATAAAGGAAACTGGTGACTTAGAGGGATCTTCTAGTAGTAGAACTAGTTCACATTCTCAAAGAAAACGGAAGAAACAAAATCATTCCAAAAGTCATAATCTCAAAGAATTCATGAAGGTCAAACCACCCTATTTTGACTATGAGATTAAGAAAGGAGAGGAGGTGGAGGCCTGGCTGCTTGGACTAAAGAAGTATTTCAGAGTCCATGATTTCTCTAAAAACTTGAAGGCTCGAGTAGCCACTTTCAACCTGAATGGAAAGGCTTCCATTTGGTGGGAAGACATTAAGAATGTGAAAGGGATTCATGAAGAGGACCTATATTAGTAACGTTTTGAGAAATAATTCAAGAAGAAGTATCTGTTGCAAAAATATTTCGATGAAAAGCCTAAAGAGTTCTATGAACTCAAGCTGGGACAACTCACCATAGAGGAATATGTCAGCAGATTCCTTGAGTTGTTGAGGTACTTACCCTACATAAAAGAAGAAAAGGCAAAAGTTCAACGATTCATCAGTGGGTTACCTAAGGCCTATCATAACAGAATTGAGTTTGACAATCCAAAGACCCTAGAAGACACTATACAGAAGGCGAGATATTGTTATGAATAGTTTGGGCCTCAGACAGAACCTCACGAGGGTTGGAAGAAAAATAATAGTTCGGGGTTCCATAAAAAGGGGTTTAAATCCTCAAGATTTAAAATCTATAAGAAGGATTCAAGGATGAGCTTTCCTACCTGAAGTGTACACCAGTACAATTTCCCCTCCTAGAGTGGAAATAAACCTTTTGGATCAACCCCGGGAAAGACTGAAAACCTAAAGAAAGAACCCTTGAAAAGTTGGGGTTGTGGAGAAGAAAATCTACAGAGGGACTGTCTGCAAAGACAACTGAATAGTAAGAGAGTTTACAACATCCAAGAAGCTACCACCATCAATGATGTGGCCAGGAGTATTCCACAAATTTATGTAGCCATGGATAATAAACAAGACGACCACCAAGCCTCAGTGGTGTAGATGGAAGGTATGATCACCAACCATATAATATCTATTTTAATTGACCTTGGTTCAAATTTGCGTTATGTAGTCCCTCAGACCATTGATAAGTGTAAACTGTAGCCACATAGACATACTAAGCCATGGTCAGTGCAGTTAGCCACTGGCACCAAAAGAAAAATAGTGGAGGTCATACTAGCTTGCCAATTCACTGTGGATGGATTGTCCACCCAAGCTACCCTTGACAAACTTTCCCTAGGATCGTATGACCTGTTGATTGGTATGGACTGGCTAGATGCATATAAAACTAAGCTGGATTGTTACCATAAAAACTTAGAATGTGTAAACGAAGAGGGGAGAAAGATAACCCTCCAAGGGATCTAGAAACTTGTCTTGGTGAGATGAATATCGACCCTTCAAATGAAGAAGTGTTGTAGAAAGGGATGTCCTCTATATGAAATACAGGTGTTGGAATATGTTGAGAATGACAGGTCAAGACTAGAAGACCACCCCATACTAAGAGACTATAGAGATGTGTTTCCATAAGAGGTATTGGGTCTACCTCTGGGAAGGGACATTGAATTCTCAATAGAACTTTCACCAGGAGTAGTACCAATATCTAGGACCCCCTATAGGATGAGTACACCCGAGCTAGTCGAGCTCAAACTATAGCTAAAGGAAATGATGGACAAAGGCTACATCTATCCCAGCGTGTCCCCATGGGGAGAACCAGTCCTATTTGTGAAGATGTAATATACCAGATATAAAAAGTATGCAGAACAGAAAGAAAATGCTAGAAATGGCAGAATAACAACAATATAACCAGAACAATCACCACAATAGCACTAAAATGGTATAAGAATAACAACAGAAATAACACTTTGATTCTAAAAGAAATGTTCATGGGCCCTTTCAAGGGGGAAACCTCCAGTTGAGAAGAGCTCTATTACAATAATATCCAAGATAGGGTTCTCATACCCTTGACTCCTATTTATACTAAATATGTCTATCACAAGAAGCATCTAGAGGAAGATCCTTCTAGAAGCAGAAGCTTCTATTAGGTCTTCTTACATTCGACTTATTCTATTTTATTGCAAGGCATTATTAATATTGAACTTTATTACATTTGAATATATTTTTCTACCTATGTGCGGGTTAGGACCCTAACATGTCCTCCCCCTTAAAAACAACCTTGTCCTCAAGGCTTGAGATGTGGAAATTGCTGCAGAATAGTGGTTGGTTCCCAAGTGGCATCTACTGGAGTTGTATCTTTCCACTGGGCTAACACTTCCTTGATGGTTCTCTAATGAAAGCGATGCTCACGCTGGCCCAAAACTACTTGTGTTTGTAGCCAAATGGATCCTTCTTCGGCTAACTCGGGAAGGTTGGTTTGAATTTGGCACTTAGTTCCAATCACCTTCTTTAAGCATGAAACATGAAAAATAAGATGTAGTTTCTAATGACTGGGCAAAGCTAACTGATAGGAAACTTGTCCCACATGCTTGAGAATGGTATAAGGACCATAAAATTTGGGCGCTAACTTCTGACAATGTTTGGCCTTGAGGGAAGTTTGCTTGTAAGGTTTCAGTTGAAGAAACACCTGATCCCCTTCTGCAAATTGACGTTCATAGAAACTTTGATCTTCTTGTTTCTTCATGAAATTTTGTGCCATGAACAAATTCTCTTTGAGGGTATGAAGAATAGCCTCTCGAACTGTAAGTGTTTGGTCAACCACCTGGACCTTCGAGACACTAGGTAAGTATGAGAGAAATGAAGGTGGCTTCTATCCATATACCACTTCAAAAGGAGTCATGCGTCTAGCTGTATGGTATGAAGTGTTGTACCACCATTCAGCTAGGGGTAACCATTGAGCCCACTGATTTTCCTTTTTCGAGGAAAAACACCTCAAATATGTTTCCAAACACTTGTTGACAACTTGCGTTTGACCATCAGTCTGGGGATGATAAGTTGTGCTGAGATGAAATTGGGTGCCTTGTAGCTTGAATAGTTCTTTCCAAAAATTTCTTGTGAAAGTTGGGTTGTGATCAGAAACAATAGAGTGTGGCATGCCATGAAGCTTGAAGACTTGATCCATGAAAATTTGAGCCACCATGGATGTTGTAAATGGGTGTTGAAGAGCGCAGAAATGAGCATACTTGGAAAGGCGATCAACAACCACCATGATGACTGATTTATTTCCCAATTTGCGTAAGTTGGTAATTAAATCCATAGGGATATCCTTCCAAATAGCAGATGGAATCAGAAGTGGTTGTAGTGTGCCCGGAGATTTGACTGTTTCTCCCTTGTTTCATTGACACACATCACATTCAGCGAAAAAATTATGAATGTCCTGTTTCATACCATCCCAGAAAAAAGAATGTTTGACCCTATCATAGGTTTTGGTGAACCTGGAGTGCCCCGCTCTGGGTGTAGCATGAAGCTCAAAAAGTACCGTGGATTTAATCTTTGATTGTTTACTTAAATACAAACAACCTTTGTATCAAATCTCATCATGGAGCCAAGAGTACCCTGGGGAAGCTGGAGCATTGGACTGCAATTGTTGGATCAGATGCAAACTTTTGGGATCTTGTAGCCATTCCTAGTGAATGGCTTGGAGCCAATCTAGTAAAATGAAGGAGAGAGAAAAAAGGGATCCTTCATCTTCATATTTTCGGGAAAGTGCATCTGCAGCCACATTGTTTTTTCCTTTCTTGTAAATGATCTCATGATCATATCCAAAGAGCTTAGTCACCCATTTTTGTCGCTCCAGGGAGGAAATGTGTTGTTTCAGAAAATACTTGAGGCTTTGATGGTGTGTCTTAATTTGGAAATGTTTCCCCAATAGATAAGGGTGCCACAGATTAATGACATCCAGAACAACCAACATTTCCTTTTCATAGATTGATTTTCCCAGATTTCTTTCAGATAGTTTCTTGCTGGTAAAGGCCAATGGCCGACCCTCCTACATAAGGACAACACCAATTCCTTTCCCTGAGGCATCAAATTTCAAGAAAAAGGTATTTTTGAAATCAGGAAGGGCCAGGACAGTAGTGGTGCACATGGCCATCTTCAAGGTTTGAAATTCTTGAGCAGCGGTTGGATTCCAAGTGAAAGAGTTCTTTTTTAGGAGAGCAGTGAGAGGTGTTGCAATCTTTCCATAATTCTTAACAAACTTGCGATAATACCCTATTAAGCCCAGAAATATACGTAATATTTTGAGAGTCTTTGGGTGAGGCCAGTCTTGCATAGCTTCAATCTTTTTAGGATCCACCCTGATGCCATCCTTGCCAACTAGATGACCCAAGTATTCTACTTCTGAGGCACCAAAATCACATTTAGACAGTTTCGGGAAAATTTAGTGCTGAGAGAGTAGATGGAGAACTCGATCCACATGAGCAAGATGGTTTGGGTTTTTCTATAGATGAGGATATCATCAAAGAAAACTAAGACAAAATGATAGAGAAAAGGACAGAAAGCATGATTCATGAGGCTTTGGAAGGTAGATGGGGCATTCCACAAGTCAAAGGGCATGACCAAAAACACATAGTGGCCCTCATGAGTTCTAAAGGAAGTCTTGGGAATGTCTGCCTCTTTCATACGTATCTGGTGGTAGCCCAAATGAAGATCAAGTTTAGTAAGTAATTGGGCGCCATTCAATTCATCCAGGAGGTCATCAATGACAAGAATGGGAAATTTGTCTTTAATGGTAATTTTTTTGAGGGCACGGAAGTCATGACAGATTATCCAAGAACCTTATTTATTCAGGACCATGACCATAGGAAAAGAGTAGGGGCTCTTACTAGGGTGGATAATGCCTGCATTAAGTATTTCTTGGACCATTTTCTCAATTTCTTTTTTTTGGGAAAAGGGGTGACGATACAGACGGATATTGGGTGGAAGGATTCTGGGTACAAGGGGAATGGAATGATCATTAACACCATGGAAAGGAGGGAGTCCTTGGGGAGTGGAAAATACCACTTGATGTTTAGAAAGGATGGCTTGGAGGTCTTGTGGCACCGAGGGTGTCTTTGTTGCTTGTATGGCATGGAGTTGTGAAATAACACCAGAAAGACCTTTTTTGAGCATCTTTTCCATGCAATAGGAACTAATGATCTCAGGTAAACCAACGATGATGCCTTGGAACTTATATTGGTGGCCCTCTTGGTCAAACTGCATGGTTAATTTCTTAAAATCCATGAGAATGGGACCCAAATTCCTTAGCCAATCTGCACCCAACACAATGTCACAACTGCCCATGTTGATAGAAAACATATGAGATTTCAGGTGGTAGTCACCAATTTGGAGATGCACATTTTCACAATGCCCTCCACATTTCATGGAACCACCACTGGCAATCATGATTTGGAAATTATTGATGACATGGATGTAGCAATGAGTTTCTTGGGCAATGCGGTGATGAATAAAATTATGGGTGCTTCCACTATCAACCAGAATGATGACCTTCCGATGCTTGATGTAACAGATTAGCTTGAGGGTTTGGGGAGCAGAGAAGCT
>JASDQU011026183.1:15439-32038 GCA_032191745.1 Picea mariana
CAGACACAAGGGGAGTTTCAACATCCTCTTCCAAAATATCCTCGGAGATGGCCATAAAAATATTTTGTTTCTTACACTTGTGGCCCCAGAAATATTTGTCATCACAATTATAACAAAGGCCTTTGAGTTGTCGTTCAACCATTTTAGTCCTGGTCAATTTTTGTATCTTTAGTGGAGCGGAGGGAGTAGTGGGATTTACTAGTTTAGGGTGAGTGATAAAGGAGGGTTTTCAATTTTGAGAAGATACAACCTGTTGTGCTTCTTTACCTCTTTTAGTAGTCTCCACCCAACTCTGAGGCCGAGCCATGAGGACATGGGCCTGAATCTCATCCTTGAGGCCACTAATAAAACACTCTCGGAAAAAGGCATCAGAAATTCCCTCTATCTGAAAATCCAGGTGCTCAAAGTTAGCTATAAAGTCTTCCATTGTTCTTTATTGTTTCAACTTTGTCAAATGGCCCAAATGGTTGGTGTCAGTGTCAAAGAGTTGATAATTCTCTGCCACAAAGTGTGTCCAAGCAATATACTCTTGAGGAGAAGTTTTTCTCCATTGCCAACATTGCCAATGTTCTTGATCTAGATGGAGAACACCATACCAGAGTTTGGCCAAGTCATCTGTAATGCCATATAAAGAGAAATAATGTTCCATTTGGGTTACCCAACTAGTGGGGTCCGAGCCATCAAATTTGGTAACATCCACCCGTGGAAGGCGTAGGTCACATTGAAAGGGATGGTGCTGAAAGTTATGGGAATGAGAGGAATGTTCACCTTCAGTATGTGGAGGTGAGTCAAAGGAAGGGTTATTTGTAGGGATATGAAGCTTGGTGTAGAGTGACGAAAAGACAAATTCAAGTTGGGTGGTTAGGTCTTGTTTGATTTCCTCCATTGAAGATTGAATGGTTGTATTGATGGTGACAACATTGGCACTGAGTTTTTTCACTTCTTGTTGGGTCTCGGTGAGACTAGATTGCAAGGTATTGAAGTGAGATTCCAAGTCTTGGCCACTGGTATGGGCCATGAGGATGAGGGAACCGAAAAGGGGTGTGTAGGGTCAAATTTTTTTCCCAAAAATGATATGTATGAATGTGATAAGGGAGAAGAAATGAATCCAATGGAATAGGTCTCAAATAATGGTGAAAAAATTTCCAGACTTTTTTTTTTAATACCTGTGAAGTTATACTTCTATATGAAGAATACCGCAGTGATGAAATGCCCAAATCATTAACCAGAAAGAAATGTGTAGTGATTTGGTAACCTGAACATAGTTGCACAAAAATAGATCTTGTCTGTTTTAATTTGTTTATGTTTCTATCCCCAAAGGTTAGGTATTCAAGGGTTCTACAGACAAGGGTTTGCCCTATGCTATATCTCTCTAATATACGTGCAGGGTCCAACAGTAGTAATCGGCCTAATATCTTAGGGAACTAAATAAGGAGGATAGATTGTACCCTTAGCCGTACTACCTGACTACCCATGTACTAGAGAGTATCTTCCCAAGTGTTGTTCTCGGTGGCACTATAGCAGTCAGGCGGTCGATCGGTTCATCTAAAGAGGGCTTCAAGTAATCTAGGCTGATCCATACATAGGTGTTGTCTGATGCGCTACCACTCGAAGGGGTACCAATAGGGGTTACAAGGGTGGCCAATAGATGTGCGCTTAAGTACCACTTGTATTTCCTGCATGTATGAATCCTTCAATCATGGGTTTATGCATATAACAACAAATATCTGTGGCTTAAAGACGTCGGAATGAGTCTCTACCCTGGAAAAAAATTAACCCAGACTTTCTGTCGAGGAAAGTGCTATGATACCACTTGTAATATACCAGATATAAAAAGTATGCATAATAGAAATAAAATGCTAGAAATGGCAGAATAACAAAAATATAACTAGAACAATAACCACAATAGCACTAAAATGATATAAGAATAACAACAGAAATAGCACTTTGATTCTGAAAGCAATGTTCATGGGCCTCTTTGAGGGGGCAACCTCCAGTTGAATAGAGATCTATTAAAATAATATACAAGCTAGGGTTCTCATACCCTCGACTCTTATTTATACTAAATATGTCCATCAAAAGAAGCATCTAGAGGAAGATCCTTCTAGAAGTAGAAGCTTCTATTAGGTCTTCTTACATTTGACTTATTCTATTTTATTGCAAGGCCTTATTAATATTGACCTTTATTATATTCGAATATATTGTTCTACCTATGTGCGGGTTAGGACCCTAACATAAGAAGAAAGATGATACACTCTGACTATGCATAGATTATAGACAACCCAATAAGGTAACCATAAATAACAAGTACCCCTACCCATAATCGATGACTTGTTCGATAAATTGGGGGATGCTTCCATTTTCTCAAAGATTGACTTGAGATCTGATACCATCAAGTCCGAATCAAGGATGAAGAGATCCACAAAACTGCCTTCAAAATGAGATATGGTCATTATGAATTTGTGGTAGTATCATTTGGATTAACTAATTCCCCTGCCACCTTTATGTGCTTGATGAACAATGTACTCAGCAAATTTCTAGACAATTTTGTATTGGATTTTATTGACGATATCTTAATCTACTCCAATAATAGAGAGGAACATGATGAACATCTTAGACTTGTACTTCAAGTGGTAAGAGAGCATCAACTCTACACCAAATTTAGCAAGTGTGACTTTTTCCAGAAGCAAATACATTACTTGGTCCATGTCATATCTGAAGAAGGGATAACAGTAGACCCTGACAAGATCATATCCATCATGGAATGTCCTACCCCAAAGTATGTTTCGGATATCATATCCTTTATGGGTTTAGCAGGATACTATAGGAGATTTATAAAAGGGTTTTCCAAGATTGGTTTTCCAATCACTGCCCTCCAGAGGAAGGGGCTTAAATTCATTTGGACACTGGAATGTGAAGAAAGGTTTCAACCACTAAAAAACCTTTTGACCCATGTGCCCGTGCTGAAGATTGTTGATCCCAATAATGACTTCCTCATGTGCATAGATGCCTGGAAGGAAGGACTCGGAGGAGTCCTTATGCAAGAAGGAAGCGTAGTTTGATATGAATCCTGAAAATTGAATGAGCATGAAGTCAACTATGTGACCCATGATCTAGAGTTGGCCGCCATAGTGAATTGTTTGAAAATGTGGACGCATTACCTCCTGGGTAGGAAATTTGTACTTATGACAGACCACTATGGATTGCAGCACCTGTTTGACCATTTGACCAACCAAAACTCAATGCTAGACAAGCTAGGTGGATGGACCTCATTAGCGAGTTTGATTTCAAAATCAAACATATCAAAGGAAAGTAAAATAAGGTGGTTGATGCCCTTAGCATAAGTATGAAAATAATTCACTTGGCAGTGGTGAGCACTTGTGAGATGAATGTCAAGGAAAGAGTCAGGAATTCACAAGAAACAAATGCATTCTTCGAGACCGTGACTTCGTACCTGGAGCAAGAACCCATAGTGCTAAAGTATGAAGGCTACCATATGATAGATGGAGGTTTGTTGACTTACCGAAACAGGCTATATATTCCAAGTTGTGATGACTTGAAGAGGTTCATAATGGAAAATTTTCACAAGAGACGATACACTGGCCATCTGAGTTATCAGAAGATGGTCACGACCACCAGGAAACAACTCTATTGGCCTGGATTGAAGAAAGGAATAGTTGATTATTTAGCTAAATGTCTCGAATGCCAGTAGGTTAAAGAAGAACAACGACACCCAACAGGATTATTACAACTTCTACCAATACTGAAATGGAAATGGGAGACCATCTCCAGGGATTTCATCACTGGATTACCAACATCGGCCAGGTAGAATGATGCCATCATGGTAGTGGTGGATAAATTGAGCAAGTCTGCTCATTTATTTCTATCAAATCGACTTGCAAGGAAATAGATATTGCCAACATATTCATGAAGGAGATATTCAAACTACATGGCATGCCTAAGGAGATCATGTCTAATAGAAACACAAAATTTGCTTCAAACTTTTGGAAATCCTTGATGTCTGTTCTGGAGACCAAATTATTTTTTAGAAAAGCCTATCATCCTCAAACTGATGGATAAATGAAAAGAGTGAACCAAATCTTAGAATACATTCTAAGGATGCATGTAATGCATCAACCTAAAAAGTGGGAAGATTACCTGTTCCTGGTGGAATTTTCCTGCAACAATAGCTACCAAGAATCACTAAATATGATCCCTTTCGAAGTCCTCAATTGTAGGTCGTGAAACACTCCAATCATATGGAGAAATCTCATGAACAGAATTACAATTGGACCCGACATGTTGAAATAAATGGAACAACAAGTGATTTAGATAAAGCAAAATCTGAAAATCGCTCAAGATAGACAAAAACGTTATGTAGATAGAAAGAGAACCCCTAGAGAATTCAAGATAGGAGACCACGTCTATCTCGGAGATAAGCCGAGGAAGAGTTCCCTAAGGATGAGATCTTGTGCCAAGTTGGCGCCTCGGTATTTCGAACCCTTTAAAGTTCTATATAGAGTGGGAATTGTAGCCTATAGGCTAGCACTCCCTCCCATAGTAAAAGAACATAATGTTTTCCATGTTTCATTGTTGAAGAAATATGTACATGATTCTAATCATATAATTGACTGGTCTATGATCCAGGTGGAACCAGAGGGATAAGTCCTACCAGAACCTCAAGGCATACTAGACAGGAAGGAAACCCCACTCAAGAACCAAACCATTGCACTGGTCAAGGTGCAGTGGAAACACTTTGGCCTAGTTGAGGCCACATGGGAAATGGAGGATGCCATGAGATAGGCATACCCATTTTTGTTCACTTTTGTACATACAAGATATGTTAATAGATAGAATATCGAGGACGATGTTCCTTTAAGGGGGAGGGGATTGTAACACCTTATTTCCCCCAGCTTGTAAATATAACTATAAATGGCCAAGAGATTATGACAAACTTTAAATGTGTGAATATTGATTTGATGGACCTTTGTTTGAAAGGTAAATGAATGTGAACCTAATTAATTACTAAGAAAATGGACAAGTGTTGCATGACTACTGGAAGCGGGGGGGTGTACTTGGAAATACCACGGATGCTACACAAAGAGAGGGTGAATGGGACCAGGAATGGTTACGTTAACCTTCACCAAATCAGTTCTTACTGGATTTAATTGCTTAGGACCAGGATCATCCTCTAACCCAGAAATGAATTACAGTCAGGCTGGTGGGTGGGAATACCTCCTCAAGAGTTAATGAGGGGATGGGACATAAAAATCATCCGTAAGCCTTCCAGACTTGATCACAGACTGAGAATTTGAGCCACACACGACCTTACTGAAAGAGATGAGAAAGGAAGGTGTGGGGAGCGGAGGAAAAACACCCCCGCGAAGAGCACAAAGACGGGATGTAAATCTTGGGGATTCAAGGAAGATTCAAAAACTAAGAATTCTGGATATAGGAAATGGTAGAGAAGGTTTTGATACAAGATTATAAACAAGGCTAGTCCTCCTTACTTAGTATCGTGTAAACCATTGCCAGGATCCTGTGGGAAGAGGAGAGTAACCTTTGTCCCTAATCTGGTTGAACGAGAAGAAAAGGATATGTTGTAGAGCATTATGGTCTAGCTCAGGGGTGGCTAGTGGTAAATCTGTTTCGAGTGACTGAGCCTACGGTTGGGTGGAAATGGGCACCCCTTCCAGTAGTCACTTCACATTGATTGGTTCTGATAAGTCTTTTCCCTACTTCAATTGTTGAACTAGAATGATGAATTATTATTTGGTATTATATATATGTGTGTGTGTGTGTGTGTGTGTGTGTGTGTGTGTGTGTGTGTGTGTATGTATATACGTGCATTTTATAATCGTCTTCTATGTGAAATGGTTATTTTATGTGTATGTTTTCGTCTCCTTGTGAATTCACACTCCCCGCTAATAGACCATATATCCATCTTAACCCCAGAAGCTTTCTCGGGCATAGAAAATTTCACAGTTGAGATAGAAGATCTCGTGTCAACCTGAAACCACCCATCTGAAGAAGGGTACCTCTCCTAGACACCCTTGCCATTTGACTTTCCAGGCCAAGTTCCTAACCTGTTCAGCGTAAATCCCAGGAAAACAGTGATGTGAAGGTCTCGGAAGGGAATGTATTTCCCTGTCTGAGGGATGAATGGCTGAGATCTACTCGGAGGAAACCAAGGGTTATCCTGACCATTGGCCATGATAAAGTATGTGGGAGTTAACCCCTGATCCATCATATCTGTGAGTTCGAAGTTCGCGTGACAGGAGAATTGTGCATTGGTGCGACTAAACCTATGAAACCTGAAGTCGTGATGTGATCTGGACCATAGATCCAAGGATCTATCGAGATCCACATTGGCCATTAGATCTATGAGTCTGGAGTTCATGTGATGGGAGAATCATGTGTTGGTGCAACTAAACCTCTAAAACCCAAAGTCTTGATGTGATCTGGACCGTAGATCCAAGGATCTATCGGGACCCACCTTGACCATAGGATTGATAAGTTCGGAGTTCACGCATCAGGGAGATTGTGTGTTAGTTATCCCAAGTCTTCTGAAGTCGTGAAGCGACCTAGACCGTGGATCTATGGATCCTATGGGACTCCACTCAACCATCTGATCCATGAGATTTAAGTTCATGTTTCAAGAGGATTGTGAGTTAAAGTGGCCCCGAACCCTGAACATCGAAATTTCCCTTAGCCAATAGGTTAGATGAGGATTATGCCAGATATTGGAAAGATTGATGATTGGACCCTCTCTCTCAGGGTTGGACCCTAGAGATGATTCGAGATGAGATAGTTGGAGGGAAAACAAAAATGAAAATTATTATACCCCACCCTAATGAAAGAGAGTATTTAAGGGGGGAGGTGTTACATCTTATGGGCAGTAGGATCCCACAACCTATACCCCTTAATACCATCACCATATCCAACAAAGATAAGCCTTTTTTATTTTGGATCTAATTTAGAACGTTGATGTTTCAGAATTAGAGCATAGGCTTTATAACCAAAACATTTAAGATTAGAATAATTACAAGGGTGACCTATCCATACCTCTTCAGGAATATTGCACTCTACTGTTGTTGATGGTGATCGATTCACCAGATAACAAGCTGTAGATACTGCTTCTGCCCACAGTTCCTGCTGCAAGTTGGTGTTACTAAGCATACTCCTTTCTCTCTCTAGAAGATTCATGTTCATGTGTTTAGCAACTTTGTTTTGCTGAGGAGTACATGCAGTAGTTCTATACCTATCAATCCCAAACTCCTTGCAATAGTTCTCAAATTCCCTTGACGTAAATTGATCACCACCATTATCATTTATTAAACATTTAATGGACCTACTAGTGCTCTTTTCCACTAAAGCCTCTAAACTGCTTGAAAACAGTAAATACATCAGCCTTTCTTTTCAACATATAGATACACACCTTCCTAGAGAAATCATCTATAAAAGTAAAAAAGTATGATGATCCTCCATACGAAATAGTACAGGATGGTACCCAAACATCAGAATGGATATAATCAAGGATTCCCTCACTAGTGTGCCTTCCAGATTTAAATCTCTTCCTACTATGTTTTCCATAAATACAGTCCTTTCAAAAATCTAACTTTAAAGACTTTAGACTAGGAAGTAGCTTGCGATCAGATAATACCTTGAATCCTCTTTTGCTCATATGGCCCAACCGTTGATACCAGATTCAAACATAATCACTATCATTCTCTGATATAGTTGTCACATGATCTAACTCAGTTCTTCCTTCTAATAGAAATAGGTTTCCAACCTTCTTCACTTTCATAACCAGTAGGATTCCTTTGTAGACCTTCATAACTCCACCTTGAATAGTACTTTTATATCCTCTAGTATATAAGACTCCCAAAGATATTAGGTTATTCCTAAGCTTAGGTACATGTCTCACATCAGTTAGTATCTTAACAAATCCATCAAACATATTAATTCAAATGCTACCAATTCCCACAACTTTACATGGTATATCATTTCCCATGTAAACAATTCCATCATCTATAGACTGGTAATTAATAAACCAGTGTCTATGAAGACACATGCGATTTGAAGCACCAAAATCTAATAACCATTGTTGATCATAATGTGAAACAATACCAATTGTTAAAACTTCATCATCTATACCTGAACTTGTTGCTAAACCTATTTCAGTTGTGTTTTCTTCCTTCATCTCCTTTGGAGGATCTTCTTTGGAGGCTTGTTGTCGCTTCCAACAATCCTTCTTCAGGTGTCCAAATTTGCCACAAAACCATCCCTTAAGATTTCTCTTCTTTCCCTTCGACTTTGATTGAGAGAAATCTCTCTGAGCATGTCCTCTTTCGTTAGGTCTTCCTCTGACCACCATCGCCTCAGATGTAGAGGTTTCTAAATTGGATTTCTTCCTTGTTTCCTCAGACCATAAAGATCCAACAATAAAATCAGACTCAATACTTTCTTTTGAACTGAAACTAATAGAGGTAACAAAGTGATCCCGTGACTCAGGCAGAACACAATAATGTAATTGCCTTGTATTCAGATTCAAATTTCACTCCCATGCTAATTAACTGGACTAAAAGAGTATTAAAAGTATTTAAATGATCAATTATTTTGGTACCTTCCTTCATGCGCAAACTATACAATTTTCTTTTCAGGAAGATCATGTTTGTCAAGGATTTAGTCATATACAAGCTTTCCAGCTTCATCCACAAGCCAGTTTTTTTCTTCTCCGTAACAATGTTGAACAAAACATCATCGACCAAACAAAGACACATGGCACTCAGTGCTCTCACATTGATCTCTTCCCACTCTTCATCTGAAATGGTCATGGGTTTCTTTGATTTTCCAAAAAGCGCCTTCACCATGCCTTATTGCATGAGAAAATCATGCATCTTAACCTTCCAAATCTCAAAACTGTTCTTGCAATTGAATTTCTCAATTTCAAACTTGGCACTTTGAGTCTTTTCCATCTCATACGTTCTTGTATTTCTTGGCCTTTTTTTCTTCAAGTATTACCTCCACTTGTTAATCTGCTCCTTCACATCCCTAGGAAAAGTGATGTCGATTGTGATCATAATCGCATAAATAGGAGCCCCTTCTCTTATCTTGTTACAATCTGTATATATATAAACACTTAATCAAATAATGAAATCAAAGTGATTGAACCTAAGTTCATACCATGTGAGCAGGGACATCATGAACATTGATCATCCCATCATTAAAAATTGTCAATGGGGCAGATGCTAGCCTTTATTAAACACACACAATCATCATTTGGATACTACAAGTTGTAACAAGTTATGAAATGCTTGAATAATGAAATGCCAATGCACGCTTCAATCAACGCAAACCTGAATCAGCATGCCCTTCAAGAGGAGAGGCCATCGTTTTTTTCAAAAATTGAAATCAGCGTAAGTGTTGTAGTGAAAAACGCTCCCTTTAAGAGGAGAGACTAGCGTTGAGTGTGAAACCAATGCTCATCATGCACTGAAAGACATGTGCTCCTCCATGCATAATTAATGCCTGCACACAAGGGATTGCTAGTGGTTTTCAGTGGTCTCCGACTGGCTCTGATACCACTTGTTAATTCAGTCAGCCACAAACCTATCTAATTACGCAACAGATAATAAAAAATGTCATATCGAATGGAAAAACGTTGAAAGAAAATGCAGGAATTTACATAGTTCGCCCAACTTTGGGCTACATCCACCAAACAAGGCTATCAATTCTCTTAGTGTTCATAACATGAACAATTACAACACCCTTGTAGGCTCTCAATCATTTCTCACCTTCTCACTCATCTACGTGCATACATGAATTTATAACATTTCATACATAGTTACACAAGAAACTGATGATTAAATTCACTCCTATCCATATTCTAACTTGGTATATTTAGTTGCAGCCAATGCTAAATAATAGGATCCAAAATCCATTCTTGAATGAATTTGTTGTCACCAAATTCCAACATCCTGCAGGTTGAAAAGTGAAGGTTGAGAGTAAAGAAAAGATCAAGGATTCAAAAACACTGCCCAAAACCTGCATGCAACTATCAAGAGAGGTAAGGCTTATTAATATTAAATTGCAATTGCAGGGATGAAAATTGTCTTCATTTGGTTGAAGCTAAAAAACACCTTCTTGCACACTTATTTTCTCATTGTTTTTGGTTTTTTAGAATCCACATTTAAATACCTTCCCACCTGTATTTTTAATGTCTTCCTGAATCATGATAATAAAATTGAATTTGTTATTTAAAAAAACAAATCCAAAATATTTCAGCAATATTTATTATCTCTATATATTAATAACGATAATTATTTCAAATTTTGCAATCCATAACTTTTATTATTATTTTTACAACAAGCATTCGTAACTAATTTTTTCCTTTTACCGTAGGTTGTAGCTATATTGGCATTATTGCATGCATAATACTTAGAGTTTGGTCTATTCTTTTTGTACAGTGATTGGATCTATGTGGAATTGTGACCCGGATTATTTTTGGAAGAAATGAAAGCAAAGATATTACAATGAAATACACACAAATATTGCCAGAAATAGAGAAATACAACAATACATGATTTCTATTAATGAAAGAAATGTACAAAGACTGTAAAAATATAGAGTGAATGGACTTGCTAGAATGATAGAATGGTGGCAACTTATCTCTAAGAAGATATATGACGGTTATGCTCATTCTCAAGAAGATGAGTACAATGAGGCTCTGAAGGTCTTTTTACAATAAACATGAATTCCAAAACACTAGACATCCAAAAACCTAACCCTAGGAGATGAAGCGCCAAAAGTCATGTGGTCTCTGTTGGGGTATGTTAGTACATCAACTACCAGAGGTCGTAAATTTTTCACACGATCTCTTTTTTAGGCATGTGATAGACCGTTGGAAATATCTTTTCGAGAACTACACATTATGTCATCAAACTTTGACTTTGTCAACATTTTGACTGTGGAAAGCTAAAAAAACGATGTTTAGGGCCTCAAAACGGCCCTGGAAGTACAAAAAGATGTACTAACATGAAAAATGCCAAAATAATCTAGTTGGAATAGGTGGGAGGCCACCAATATCCACCTGGATACTATGTAGGGCTTCAAGAAAGCCCCGAAAGTGAAGAATCCACAATTACAAAGAGATGTCATCATTACAGAGAAACGTGTTGAACTGAAAATTTTCAAGATGAGCCAAGTGGAATTTGGAACAGGTGGGTGGCCATCAATATCTTCCTGGATCTGTCCTCCCCCCTTAGGAAGAAATGGTCTTCATTGTGTTGAGTTCTCAGGGAAGAGGGGAAAGCATTTGCTGAATCTAAATCTTGGTGAGTTGTTTTCCTTGTTGGAGAAGTTGCGTTGCTTGGTTTGTGGAAGGCTGTCACAAACCTGTTGTTGGTGAGGTTGAATCTATTGCACCAACCTGTTGTATCTTGTATTGACGAGGCATTGTGTAAGCACCATCATAGATGAAGAAGAACTATATTCTTTCCCTTCTGCAATTTGTTTCTGCTGGATAGAAGTTGTTGAGGCTGCAGTGGTTGCGGTGGCCTTTTGTTCATCCTTTGAACAGATTGTGAAGAGTTTGAATTTAGTAGTATTAGAGATTACCTTGTGGCATTTTTTTGGTGAAACAATAGTCAGAACCACCTATGGTATCCTGTAGAGCTTACCCCCCAGAGTAATAATGACACTATGGGGTCAAGACTCATAAATAACATGACATTTCTACATATGGTTGGCCCAAAACAACATCACAGACATCAAGAGGGGAAACATCACACACTACCTCATCCTTGAAGAGTTGGATTCCATAGGACATGAGGCACTGTTGGCTAACACAGAGATCTCATCCCTGGCAAAGCCACCCGATGTTGTAAGTCTGTGGGTGTGGTGTTGTCGACAACCCCAACTATTTGATGACCTCAACTGAGATGATGTTCTTCTAGCTTCCACTATCAGCAATTAAATGCAATGAGGTCTCTTTCACCCACATATATGAATGTAAGAGACATTCCCCCTCTTCAAGATCTGTTGGTTCTTCTAGTTGAATTGTTATGGTCACGACGGTAGCATTGGGGTTTACATTGATGATCTTCCTTTTTTCATTATTTTCTGGATCAGATTCTTATTAGGGTTTGGGTCCTTATCTTTGATCTCAACCACCAATGACTATTTTGAGTGACATTCATCAGTGTTGTGCCAGGGGATATTGTGTAAATCACACCACTTCCTAGTGTCATTCTTCATCTTTCCCTTACCCTTATTTTCCTATGTATTGGACTGGTTTTCAAGACGATGTTGGTTAGGGCCATCTTTATTATGATTTGGTTGTTGCAGATTTGTAGACCAGAACTCCCATTTGTTCTTGTGCCTAAATTTCTGCCCGATTTTGAACATATCAATAGGTATCTCCCAGTGATGAGATGTTTAGGAAATCAATTTTGGTTTGGATGTACCTATGTAGAGCCCTACGGTATTTCAGAACCAGATGTCTCTTGGAGTCTTTGATACCCAACTTGGTGTGCAAGAAATGGAAAGTATTTGTGAACTCCAACACCATTTGGTCCCTCTCTTGTTGTAGTATGGTCTATTTCATGTATTGGTCTTCATAGTTATCAACAGAGTAATATTGTTCCTTGAGCGCATCAACAAAAAATCCCAAGTGGGTGTTACCCCATATATTCCAAATTCTTTTATGGAAATTTGCTCCCAGTAAGTTTCCCACCAATGTTTTACATGGGGGAGAGCCTTGAGGAGTGTAAAGGTGATCTTTTCCCTGTTGGAAAAAAAATTGAACAAAGAAATAACCTTCTATCAGATTTAACCATTTTTCTAGGGCATCCACATCTATCTAACCTTCAAATATGAGAATATAAAAATTAACTTGTACCTTGAAGGGAGTGGTTCCTCCAAAATGGTCACTTGATGAAGATGCATCTGTTGATATTGGTAGGCATTGAAGGAAGTGAGAAAAATTCTCCATCATTTCATCCCTCTATCACGTGAGAGATTTCTCAAGCAACAAGTTAATAGAATCCTCTACTCCATTATTTTTCTTTTATTCTGCCATAAAGGTTTTCTTGGGTGTGCGAGAGCGATTCTCCTCAAGAGAGACAAACTTGAGACACAACTTGCTATACTCGGACCTTTTTGGAGACACGCACTGAAAAACGAGCAAGAGAAGCCTGCTCTGATACCACTGATCCAGATTATTTTTGAAACGAAATGAAAGCAAATATATTACAATGAAATACACACAAATATTGCCAGAAAAAGAGAAATACAACAATACATGATTTCTATTAATGAAAGAAATGTATATATACTATAAAAATACAAAGTGAATGTACTTGCTATAATGGTGGCAACTTATCTCTGAGAAGAGATGTGACAGCTATGCTCATTTGCAAGAAGATGAGTATAATGAGGCTCTGAAGGCATTTTTACAATAAACATGAATGCCAAAACCCTAGATATCTAAAAACCTAACCCTAGGAAATGAAGCACCAAAAGTTATGTGAGCCCCATTGGAGTAAGTTAGTACATCAACTTTTTGGGGCCATAACTTTTGCATACAATCTTTATTTTAGGCGTGTGATAGCCTGTGGGAAAGGTATTTTTGAGAGCTACACATTATGCCATCAAAATTTAACTATGTTACGAGTTTGACTATGGAAATCCCCAAAAAGCATTGTTTAGGGCCTCAAAATGGCCCCAGAAGTACATAAAGATGTACTGACATGAAAACTACCAAAATAAGCCATTTGCAATAGGTGGGCGACCACCAATATCCACCTAGATACTATGTAGGGCTTCAAGATAGCCCCAGAAGTGTATAACCCACAATTACAAAGAGATGTCATCATTACAAAGAAACATGTAGAACTAAAAACTGTCAAGATGAACCAAGTGGAATTTGGAACAGGTGGGTGGCCACCAATATCCACCTGGATCAAATTGAGACATAGAAAGAAGTTGGAACCTCTTCTTTGGTGATTTTCAAAATCAAAACTGTAGGTTGTAGATATCTTGGCATTATTGAATGCATAATAGTTAGTGTTTGGTCGATTATTTTTGTACAGTGATTGGATCTATGTGGAATTGAGGAAGAGAAAGAAGTTGGAACCTCTTCTTTGGTGATTTTCAAAATTGAAAGTGTGTGCAAGATGCTATATCAAGGTAATCTATTAAGATTTTTCGTTTATTTTTTTAATGGTGTGGTATTCCATGTGAAACAATTTGATGATGTTATGTTAAATGCAATTTCATAATAATTTTATGTTGTGCCTATGATGCTTTTATATTTACAATAAAAATGAAAAAAACACATATGACACATAATATTTAAACAATGGGCAAAAATAAAAATAAAACGTCATGTGTAGGACAATTTTAAGAAGAAACCCATCAATAAAAAATTACTTGATCGGTAGGAGTGCCCGTCAAATTTATACCTTGATGGCAATCCAAGTGAACCTTAAAAAAACAAAAAAATCTTTCTCAATAATTGATAAATTGAATGTTAAAATAAATTTAAATTATTCAATATTAAAATATTGTTAAACCATTTTTTATTTATTATAATGCAAATAAATTATTTAAATATATTTTTCATATATAAATAAATAAAGTTCATTATTTTTTAAAATATATAAATTATATATAATATTTTTCATATTATTTTTATTTTTTAATATATGATTAATATTACTTCAACATGCCCAAAGGGGTTGGATCCAATGGTGGAAAGAAGGGAGTTTTTCATCGTTGGTCAAAGTTCAATTCTCATGAGGGCTTTACCTGGAGCCATGGGGACACCTTGAGGTAGTGGTCGAACTTGTGGTTGCACCC
The DNA here is from genome assembly GCA_032191745.1 of Picea mariana. Classification (NCBI taxonomy): domain Eukaryota; kingdom Viridiplantae; phylum Streptophyta; class Pinopsida; order Pinales; family Pinaceae; genus Picea; species Picea mariana. The sequence continues at coordinate 30,302 of JASDQU011026183.1, forward strand.
AGAGATACCATATTAAATGGTATCACGACCCGTGCACACATAAGTGGATCAAAGCCCACCCCCATGTCCTTCAAATTTTTGTCCCCGAGGTGTAGGACAACCGGTGACAGAGTGTGTTGTTAAGTCACTCCGTGTTCAAAAGTCACCGGTTCAAAACCTATGGGGACAAAAAATCCAACCATGTTAAGGGTTGGTGTGGCTCAGGCCAGGTGCGATCCTCGGGTGATTTTGACAGCTTAGATGCCCCTGAGTCGCGGTTTCTCAAGCCACAGGTTAATCCCGATGCCAACAGGTTCGGCCACATTAACAAACAAAAAAAAAATATTACTTCAACATATTTGTATATTATATTACTAACATTTATATTATATTGAATTGTATAGAGCCTTAACACCATAATTATTGTACTAATTATTTCAACTTATAAAAGAAATAACTCTATAAAATATCCAACATAATTCTACCCCTTGTGATATTGTTTTTCATTTTTTAAAGTTTATATGGATGGATGACCCATCATTTAAATTTTTTCATAAAAAGGGACTATAGTACATCGGTCAACGATAGTTTACCGCTGCTTATTAGTTGGTGCATTTTAGTTATTAATTGGTCAGTTTTAGTGTGTTTGTTTATAGAGTTGGGTATTATTCATTTTAACTTTATTTATTTTGTAAACAAAACTTTTTCCATATTTATTGAGTTTTATAAATCACATTTTTTATTGGTTGATTGGTATCTAATGGGACTTTAATCCACTAGTGTATGCAATATCTTTTTCAAAATTATTTTAATTAAAAAATAAATTAAAAATAACATTTTTTATCAGTGGCCATTTTGGCTCACTTTGACACAAGAAAGGTGGAGTCGAGGTTTTGGTAGTCAAGATGGTGCAGTCGATATTGAAGTTTTTGGCAGTCTAGGTTCACCCCCTCCCCTCTTCACAACCACTGCCTCCTCTATTAGACATAGTGCTTAACACCCATTGCCTTGTCCGTTAGAGTTGTGATTTCCTGCTTCATCGCCTCTATCTTCTTTGTCACTTTTATGTCTCTCACAATGAATATTGAAAGCTCCTTAAACAAATCTATCATTCTATGTTTCGGATAGAAGGCCATCATCGTCTTCGACCTGGGTAATGCAGAGGAGTTATTGTTTTTTCTGTTGGGATTTCTCATAATTAGAAATCGGGCGGTATTCGATGAGTCGTCATGTATTTCTTCTTCCACCACTTCAAGACCATATTCCTGCCTGACAATCTCTCTACTGATGAATGTCGTTTCCTCTATGTCATTCTCTACTACGAAACGAGCCCCACTTGCAGCATTGTCCATGACCTCCACCTGCATGAAAATATGTCCTGCCTCACTGCCTCTATCTTGGATGCTACTTGTTTTCTGGGTACTCCTCTTGGTGATGATGGTGCAGTTGGGTTCTGCAGGATGAGATTATTTGGGCAATAACATGGCTTCATGAATCTACTGGAGATCTCTCTTACATGAAATATTTGTTTGATAATGCCAGTTCTTTAGGTGGAATGGCATGGAAAATGACTGAATGGAGTTCAAGTCCTGGCCTCCAAGGTGGGTGATGATTGTTAGAAAAACAGGACCGCGGAGCAATAAAATAAAACAAATGCAGAAACAAAACACAGAAGACACACAATACAAGAGAGACACAGATTTACGTGGTTCACCCAGTGTGGGCTACGTCCACCAGAGAAATTGCCAGGTCCTTCCT
>JASDQU011026184.1:15298-31943 GCA_032191745.1 Picea mariana
CATGTCCAGCTTCTTCTTCCACCTCGGAATCACTGAAATCTCCAGCGCCGACTCCACGTCTTTGTGCTGTCTCCATCTCCTCGAGTCTTACTCGGAGATCTCTCATCTGGTGCTCTATTTCTGGATTCCCTACCAGGCTTCCTCTTCTTTGCGCATCCCTGTCTTCTCGATCAGGCGATTGCCTTTCTCTTTTGGGCGACATCTTCTTCCTCTCTTCTCTACTACAGAAAGCAAAGACTTCCAGGCTCTGATACCACTTGATGCAAATGTCACTCTGGACTCGTCCGCCTTCCACCAGGACCTTCTTTCACCCAGGCCCGAAGAGCTATATCACTCTTCAAATCCCGTATCAGGACCTTTTGTCACCCACAGGATACTCTATTGATCTCTCGGTAGTTATCTCGAGAAATCAAGTTTTTCAATATCGCGAAACCTGTGAGCACGTTCTCCCGGCAGTTAACACTTCCGTTTGTCGGGGATTTCTCTATCGGAATAGGCATATGAAGTGTCACGGTCCACTTACATCATGAACCACCGAACCCCGAACTCCGATGGCACGTGCGTTGTCTCCTCGCCACATCACCTCCTCTCTCGTGTGATCGGGAATTGCGGGATCGTGATTTCACCGGTTGCAATTCCTTTCCAATGAGAATTCCTGAATGCCGAACCCCCACCTTCCGGGATCTCGTGCCACCTGTCCCATGGCGATCAACGGCTCCGATTTAAATCGGGAAATCGCTAATCGCGATTTAAATGAGTATAAAACTCTTACCTCCACAACTCCGAATTCTGAATCCCGATGGCCTTTGGTTCTCCTTCTTGCGCCAAGGACCAACTTCCTCGCACCTCCTCCACGATCTAACGGTCGTCGGGTCTTCGCAAATTTCTTCCTACAAGACCGCCTGTTGATTCCTCTTCCTTGAGGGATCCTTCCGCTTCAAAGCTTCTTCCGCTCGAACCTTCTCCCAGGTCTTTTCTCACAGTGTCACAAAGGAACTATCCCTCATGAGCTTGTTAAAACTGACTCTTTCAGAGACCTGACACACACTTTCTCGCGCTCGACCCTCAATCACTCTCAAAGTGTTGAGTCCTTCCAGACTATGTGAACTTCCTGTGACAACAGTCCTTAGCTCTCTGCTCAGATTCAAAACTGAGACTAATTCTAGCCTACGCACACCTTACACGGCACTGTCAACCCTCCACCAACTTCTGGGTGAACGAGAATAAGAGTTTAACTATCTAGCCTCATCAACACACTCTATGCGGATGAATTCGACTGCACTCTATGCAAGAATCTCCTGGCTCAGACAGAGAAACAATTGAAACTTATCCTCCTCTCTCTCAGACTTCAGTTAAATCTCTAAAATCACATGCACAGCATATTCAAAGCAAATGCATATAGAAAACAAAACATTTACGAGCACATAACCAACATACACAGAGAAAACAACACCTGTCATGAAATTGAATCAAAGGCTTTCTTCTATTAATTCAATATCTGTACATGGTGGTTCTGCTTACAATTTCTCTGCTTGCTCTTCTCTTCTTACTCCTGTTCTCAATAATGTTACAATGTACAAAGGGAGGGTGTCTATATCCGTTTTCCCTCTCGAATTCTACAACTATCAAATCTACAATTAATTTCCTATCTACCAACGTTAAGTCTATTAAATGCCTTCCTATCTGCTAAGGATGAGAGCTTAAAGGCTCAAGGTCCCTTTACAATACAAGTGTGCTTCTTTATGAAAAATTTCATTAAAGAGCGGTGCAACAAATCCCAAAGCATTTCAAAAAAATTTAGGCGCTGTCCAACTGTCTTTTCTGCTTGATGTGCTAGCTCGCTTGATACACTGGTGATGCTCCTGCATCATAAAACATGGGATTGAAATATTATTTTCTCAAGAATGAACTAATCTCAAAAAACCTCCCTCATTTTTTACACGGGTTTCATGGTTTGGGAGATACAAGCAGATCTTTACAACTCATTTTTCAGATTTGAAAATACAAGAATTTTCTTTTTTTAGTCATTTTCTTTGGGAACATATTATGAGGCAATGGAAATCTATTTGAAAAAATAAAAGATGGTTTTCTCAAGAACAAGCTCATATACAAAAACCTCCCTCGATTTTTACACAGGTGTCATGGTTTGGGAGATACAAGTAGATATTTAAAGCTCATTTTTTAATAAATTCGCCATATGCTATGAAATGAGACAATTATCCTTAGTTTGATTCCACACGTGCCAATATGAGGTGTCAAGTCAGGAAGACGCATGGATTTTAAAGGAGGATATTTTTTTTAAATATCCTCAGAGATTTGATTTGATTTGAATGTATTAAATGCTATAAATGCCAAACCCTAGATTTTAGGTATGGGACTCATTTACCACATTTTTTGTAATCTTGTTGATATGAATAAGTTAAAATTCGACCCTAGGAGGTGTCATCTATGTCTATTTTGAGTAGATAAGATCCAATATTTGAGGATATAGTTGTTATCTCATAGATTTATAAAGCTCATGGAAAACCATATGTAAGGGGAGAGAGTATTCAGTCCGAGGGACTGAGGGAGAGCTGGGGATGGAAACTTGATATATTATTTTAAAAATATTTTTGTTCACCAGACCTCTATGTAAAGATATTAGCTGCAAATAAAGCCGATGGTCAGTTTTTTCTCTAATTCTATGTAAATCATATTTTCTTGTTCCTTTGCTCAAATAGGTTATGCTGTTATCGAGTATACATACGCATTTTCTGTGTTGAGAAGGTTGTTGTGTAGGGTATGCTATAACTTTATCCACAAAGCTATTTGAGTCTTTAATTCATGTTTAGAAAGATTTTCTGAATGTTGAATTATTCCTCTACTATTAGACATATTGAAGAACAAGATGTTTTTTTATTATCTTATAGTTTTGTTTCTCATATTTCTTCATCACATCCTACTATCTCATTTTTTTGATCTAGGTTTTATTAATATGATCTATTGCACATAGAAAGATGGCACAAAGAGCCTAATCACAAGCCTCCATCTTTAATCCTACCACTCTCAAACATTTTAAAATCTAAATCCTTATTGAACATTTTGATACAAGGTGTGCTAGGCTTGTTCCTAAAGTAGTCTAGGAACAACTTCTAGCGCTAACAGGAGGAAAACAAGGTGTAAGTTCTAACTTACTACTATTCTGCCAAAATTTCTACAGAATCCTTATGATATTGTTGAACACTCTTGTTGAGATCACAAAGACTATGTATTGTAACCATTTAGTTTCTCAATAATACATTGGGTGGGCTTTAAAATGTGGGTTTTTTCTCTTGAAAGGGTTTTCCCCATGATATCATGTTGTTAATGGTTTGTTCTCTATTTCATATCTTTGAAACTGTTATATTTTAAGTTTATTCACATTCTTATCTCATGGATTAATGTAGGAAGTGTATTCTACACCTCTACTTCCTTTCAACACTCTAAAATGTTCATTGCCCATATCTAGATGCATAGATCTTTGGACATATGTTAAATCTCATCCTTAAGCATGACAGTGGCTTCATATAGACATTTGGACACATGTTAAATATCATCCTTCAACATGGAAATGAATTCAATAGTCGTTATTATTACTCTATGACATGACTTCAGTAGTTTCTATTGTTACTCTACATTTGTACTTCTACAAAAAATGCAACACATATTTTCAAAAGAAACAAAGAATATATCAAGTCAAGAGTACGAATCGCTTCACCATTTGAAATTCCTTAGTTTTATCGACCTTCTCCAATTCATGTGGGTCACTTCCCTATGATGAGAAATAAATGCATAAATTCCCCTCCCCTTCGATCTAAGACACTAGTTTGAAATTTGTCCAGTGGGATGGAAATGAAGGATATAGACCTTTTTCAGAAAAGGAAAGCATAGAAACTTACCAAAATATATTTCACAAAGATCTCTTTGCTATGAGAATTTATGGTAGTATTGATGTATCATTTTCTAGTTGATATAGAGGAAAGCATATCAAGATAATACTTCATTTGAGGCAACTTCCTTGGCACCATCTCTAAAGGTACAAGTCTTTCTTGGAATTTGACAAGGTTAACTATTGTATTCAATTTTTCTTGTATATGAGGCATTTTCCTCATTGTTGCTAACATTCCATTTGTTATGTGTAGTTTTCAAGTATACAATTAGGTAGATTGTATCATTAGACAAATTTATTCATATGAAATGTCTAGGTATTCTACCAAATGACTAGAAAAAAGTGTTAGTCCATGCTGAATATGACATCATTGCTCTCTTTAGGAGAATACAACCTAAGTCTACTCTTTAATTATATAATCCAGGAAATTATAAGAAAAATAGTAACATTTATTCAAAATCTATGAAATCTATAGTCTATTTTAAGAGTGTTGTGTCAATACCATGACAAAACTAAGGAGGAAATTAAAGAAGAGACTAAGAAAAAAATCCCATCAATGGGAGGATATGAGAAAATGGCTACAAAAATAGAATCTTCCAAAAGGAAATTGAAAAGAACCACCAATAGGTCTTTTGATAGAGCTATAATCTCGTCCAGGTGGCAATCTAACACCATAGCCTACATGATGTTCCCCCTATCCATACATTATATCTTCAATCCCTCTTCCCTGATATCCCCACCAATGGGATGAACACCATGGGGTCCAAGCAAGACCACATCTACATCAATCCTTGAACCATAAAATATGCCTAGGAGATCCCTTATAGGTGTTCCATATTCCTATGAAGGAGGGTTCATTTCACTTACCCTTCCAGGGAGATAATATGAAACCCTATAAATAGAGAAACGAGAATAGAAATAAGGAGTGTGTTATTTATTATGTTGCTAAATATTTCAAGAAAAAGAAGAATATTGAAACTTGGAAGCAGTGTGATATCTATTAAATTGATAAATGTTTCAAGAAAAATAATATCAAATGTATGTTTCCTTTTATAAAGATGTCACAAATAGCTTGAGAAGAATATTATATTCTTCAAGTGAAAAGACTAATACCTTAAAACACTATCAAACACAATGGTAAAGAACAAAGATAACGAGTTACCTTCCACCTACATCTAGAGTTGTAGCAGTATTTCCCTATCTCAATGCCCCAAGATATTGTATTTGTTGTGCTTGTATTACTTTAAATATGTACAATGACAATGAGAAGTTGAAATAGAAAATACATGATCTTGTAACGTAGACTACAATAAATAAACCGAGCACCACAACAGATCAAAAACAATACTTTCAAATTTCAAGAAAGATAACAATGTGCTAGATATCAAATGGATGCTACCAAACAATCTAAAAATATTATTAATGAAAAGAACGAAAGGTGCACCTATCTCGGATGCCCAAAACCCTTAATATAATGCTTGGATGAATCACTCTAAATATCTCTACCAAGGTAAGCTTCATCAAGGGATGGTTCCTTATATCTATACCAAGGTAAGATTGGTCAAGGGATTCCTCCTTCTATCTCTACCTACTACCTCTCACTCATACCATTCTATATTTATGCATTTAGTCATTGAGATAATCAGCTATGAAGTAAGTAGAGGGTATCCTTTAACCAAACTATCATGTCACTTAGGGCTTCTTTTAATAGAATAAATTACAATTTAGAGAGGATGATAACTATCTATTTACCCTACAACCCCAATGGCATGGCCAGGAGAGTTTTTTCTCACCCCATATCCAGTTCCAGTTGAACCCACCAATCCAAAAATAGTTATGAAACTATCATATTTCTTGTGGCTATGTGGTAATTGAGTTTATTCATGAATGTAACTCAATACTTTCAATTTTTTCCTAAACCTAGTTTATTTCCCACCTCAAATATTGAGAGCTCTCCTCCCTTTTAACCCCCATAAATCACTTCTAAATCTAAGTTTTTACCCACACACCAAGTTCCCCAAAACAAATTTGTCTCATTCTCCCTTCAAGAAAACTCATCAATAGGGTTTGAATATTAGTAAATTATAATAGTCAATCTAACCACCATTGTTTAGATGGATGATTGAATCGAGAAAGTCATATAAGAAGTAGAAATAGGAACAAAAAGAGAGCAATACACACTTGGAGCAATGACCATTCACAAATATGTGTATACGGACAGATGTGTTTACTTTATGTTAATATCACGGGCTTATCACAAGTGGTTGTATATGGGTGCTTCAATCTTCTCAAAAATTTAACTAGAGAACATCCTTGTATGATGTCCTTCCCCACCTAGCTCGACAAGCTTATGTGTCAGGGATAGGAATGAACAATTTATTATTGGTTTCACCCCATAATATCACATTAAAGAGTTTTGGTCTGGTGGAAATGTGAGGCTCACTCTTTTTAATGTAATATGCCCAATATTTTCCCATGTCAATTAGTTCCTCCAAACCTTTTTTACATATCCCATTTTGAACTAGCAATGCTCCTATTTTTTTATCTCCAATGTTGGTAATTAAGATGAATCAAGAACCTAAAGAATGTCGCAGTAATTAGTCATTGTATCCATAGGGTTATTTGGTTCCTCCAAGGCCGAACGTTTCAATAGGGTTGTTTGGTTCCTCCAAGGCTGAATGAGTCAATTTTTGGTTTTAGAAGAATGATCTCAACTTGAACTAACCTCAGTTATACTTTCTAAAAAGAGGAAATCAGTATCTAAATAGGAACGAAGTAACAAGAAGTTTTCTTATGCTATTCAAATTCCAAAAAAGTTAAAAAACCATCAATATGTCCATTGAATTCCTCAATTCATGTGATTCATGTGATTACATCGATTTTTATATAAAAAAAGTATAATGTTTGTCAATATCTGATTGGACAAAGGATTGGAGGTCTTATTGTCGCCTTCTCTATTCCCAATGTAAAATATGTTTGCATTTCCAAAGTATTTGGTAGTATATGGTCTTTTTTGAATCATATATTTTGTTATGCATTTGTTGAAGGTGGATTAATGCTACCATTAATTTGAATGTTTGGTTTAGCAATTTATGCTAGGTAAATTTATGGCAATGTTTGATATGGTGGCATATCCAAAGTTTGGCTTTGAAATACATTCTATGGTGTTCAAACTATTGTTACAAAAAATATATGAATTTATTTAGGATACGTCAGAGACCTGCCACATTGAATTTTTTTCTTAAATGTTTATAGTGCATTTCTGACAGACTTAAAAGTTTACCTAACAGGATTGGTAGTGTTGAATGGTTACTTAACAGGCTCTTTACAAGACATTTTCTTCTGTTTTTAAAGTTTATATGCTCCAGTGGCATTGCTGGTTCACTGGTCCATGCTTGCTTATTTCATGGCACTGATTTCTTATTTGCATGTTCTTGTTGTTCTTGCTTTCTTGTTCATGTTGTTGCAGTTCGCATGTTTGGGTTTCTGCAGTTGCGATTGGAAGAGCCTCGTTCCTAGGGGGTGGTTGTTGCTTGTTCCTTTCTTTGTTGTATGTTGTTTATTGTTTCTTGATTTGACTTTGCAGGGTTCTGGTTCTGCACCTGCACTTGGGCCTTTTGGTGATTCTTGGCTGGGTTCTTATTGGGTGCTTTTTCTTGTTTGCCCAGGGCTTGCAATGTTACGATGTTGGATCTGCGGTTGGATCTTTGGTTACATTTTTTTTCACTTTGGTTTGCATAGAATACTATTAATATAAAATAACAGACTAAAGAATTGCAGGTGATGTAAATTGCATCTGTTACACGTTGAAACAGAGTTTGTCGGTCTCAAAATATATTTCATAGTTGTCGATGCATTTTCCATGGATTTTTTGTTACTATGGTTTCATAGTTATGAGAGTGCCTTTTGTTGTGTGGGAGATATAATTGTTCTCTGCCTTTTACTTTCCTATTGTAAACTGTGTTTGACTCTAGTTTGTCACGTTTTTGTGGTCATTTGAGCTACCTTTGTTTGGTTGCGTACTTAGCCAGTTTTATGGACGCGGCTTTGAGAATAGGTTCTATCGAACTATGAGAGGTCATGTTCGGTGTATACATTAGCTTTGTTGAATTAATTTTCTTTAAAAGAAGGGCTCCTGGACAGAAGAGAATGCAATTTATGAAATTATAGGTTTCTTGGACAACATAGGTTAATGATCGCGGCTTCTGGGGGTGGCGGGATGAAAATTGGGCTTATTAAGATAAAATAACAGAGTAAAGAATTGAAAATGATGTCACTTGCATCTGTTATTCTTTGAAGCAGAGTTTGTCGAGCTCAAAATATATTTCATAGATGTCGATGATTTTTCCATGGATTATGTGTTACTACAGTTTCATAGTTATGAAATTGTCTTTTGTTGTGTGGGAGATATAACTATTCTCTCCCCTTTACTTTCCTGTTGTAAACTGCGTTTGACTTAGTTTCTCATGCTTTTGTGGTCATTCCAAGCGAATGCAGTTCAGTTGCATTCTATGACAGGTCGTGTGTGGTGTATACATTAGATTTCCCGAATTAGTTTTCTTTAAAAAAAATCCTCCTAGACAGAAGAGAATGCAATTTATGAAGTTATAGGTTTCCTGAACAACATAGGCTAATGATCGCGGGTTCTCAGGGTGGCGGGCTAAAAATTGGGCTTCTGTTGTTCTGTGCCCTGCAAATAGCATGGACAGTTCCACGATCATTACGACCATCCATCGTTCGGTTGCATACTTAGCTAGTTTTATGGACGCAGCTTGGTGGATAGGTGGTATCGAACTATGTATACATTAGCATTTCTAAATTAGTTTTCTTTAAAGGAAGGGCTCCTAGACAGAAGATATTGTAATTAATCAAATTATAGGTTTCCTGGAAAACATAAATTAAACATAGGAAATATGTAATTTTATAAAGTAGATATATAAAGCATGCACGAAGCCCTCGTCCCATACTTAGCCATTTTTTACATTGTGGGTTCTCGGGGTGGGCAGCTGAAAATTGAGAATCGAAGAGTTCCCCGATATACAAATTGACCATCAGACTTGCGGACTATTTGAATATGAAGGCCGTCATGTCCAAAAAAATTAGCATTGTCGAAATAGTTTACTTTGCGTACGTCGTTTTACATACCGTGGTGGACAAGAAAACAAAAAAAAAATAGTAAGCATTTTTTGGATCATGGGTTCTCTGGGTGTCAATCTTTAACTTCAGCCACTGTTATTCTGTGTCCTACAAATAGCACAGATAGTTCCATGATCTACAAATAGACAATCGAACTTGCGGACTATTTGAATTTCAAGGGCTCATGTGCAAAAAAAATAGCATTCTCGAATTACTTTTCTTTACATACATTCTACATATGCTCGTCGACAAAAACAAAAAAATAGTAGTAACGTCTGTTACATAGGGATCCATCCCCGCTACATTCATTGCTTCCCAATACACATTAAATATTCTTTCAAAAGTCAGAATCAACTAGACAGGTTCGAAAAGATGGGCTTTAATAACTGGAAAGCTCGAGGACATTTCCCATCAAAATAAATAGAGAGGATGATATTCAACCCTTCCTTTTTTTTATTTTGAACGGGCGGGGAAAGCTGAAGACTCAAAAGCAACGTAGTTCTGTGGTTATTAGATACTCAATTCACATTCTCCCTATGGCTTTTGTCAATGAGTTGTCCATCATATATGACCTTCCTTCTAGGTTGTCAGATGTTTTTTCCCCTTTACTCAAATAATAAAAATGTCATTGAATTTGAAGAACATTGAGTACTAAAGTGCCTTACCTATGAAAGTGCCTTTTTGCCTGCATTTTGAATTTGCGATTTTTTTTTCTTCTGCAGTTTTAGTTTTCTTAAAAGCTTCAACATAGTTGATGAACGTGTCACCCACAGAGGACTTGACGTCATGTCCCTATTTAATATTGTGCATTTCGAAATGATGGGATTTCATAACTGAAAAGATCGAGGACATTTCCCATTAAAATGAATAGACATGTCAATATTATGGGATCTGGTAATTTCTTTTTGCCTGCATAGCTTCAGCATAGTTTACGAACGTGTCGCCCACAGAGGCCTTCATGTCATGTCCCTCTTTAATATTGTGCATTTCGAAATGATGGGATTTAATAACTATAAAGCTCGAGGAAATCTTCCATTAAAATGAATAGACAGCCGAATATTATGGGATCTGGTAATTTCTTTTTGCCTGCATTTTGAATTTGCGAAAATACTTTTTGTTTTATTTTTTTTGCTTGTGCAATTTTAGTTTTCTTAAAAGCTTCAGCATAGTTCATGAACGTGTGAGCTACAGAGGTCTTGAAATCATGTCCCTCTTTAAGATTGTGCATATCTTAGATGTCAGATTTGAGAATCTTCTCAGATATGGGAATTTTAATAAGTGTTGCTAGTCACTATTCAACGTACATATTCAAAAAGATTGGAATTAATAACTTAAAATATCGAGAACATCTGTCATTAAAAAAAATCACCACAAAATGTACGGAAGACCATCCAGCCTTGCTTTTAAATACTTATTGCCATTTCTCTCTATCATCAAAGAGTTGCTCTTTAGGGTACCTTCGTTCTAATGTTCCTGGTCATGNAAGAAGAGATATTGGCTTTATGTGACGTGAGATTTGAGTAAAAAAAAATTCTGTTATACAAGAGAAACTCAGAGAGGACGAAAAAAAAAGAACAAGTATGTTTGGTGTTCTTGTTTGATGCTTTGATTGGTTGAAAAGTCTGCTTGGAAATTTGTTTGTTGAACTTATTTGTTTTGCTGCTGGGAATTGTAATGGATTTTTAGGTCACCTGAAAGATAGTTCTTCATTTAAGTATATAGCTTCTTCCAACAACACAGATTTGGCCACTGTATCGATTTGTAGAGATCGCACAAGTATTTTTCTTCCTCGGTGGTTGATAACAGAATCTGTATGGGTGGATAAAATGACATGTTATCACTACAAGAGTTTATATTTCATAGTTTGATGGCCTGCATGTTGCTTTGGTAGCCAACTTGACAGAAATCCATGTTATTTGTCAATTTTTTTTTGGTTTCCTTTGGATGTAGTTGCAGAGTCCACATATTAGGCGTCACCTCCGAACATTCTAGACCTTTCTATGGGCCACAATACTTCCCCTGCTATGAGGAAAGATATATTATGATGCCATCTGCAACATTTGATACACTTTCCAGACCTGTGCTGGTGCATTCTGAAGCATTTGATTCACTTGCCACACCTCAACTACCCGAAGATGTTATGTACCTCAATAGATCTGCATTTTGCATTTGGGTTGGACGTTTCTTCCAATTTGCTATAATAAAGCAAAGAATTTCCACATACAAATCCTTAGGTAGGATTTTCAACTAAACAGACAATCAGATACAGGGAGACGATCGAATACAGGGAGAATACCATTCACTATATACTTGAATTTTTTTCCCATGCCTTAACTGTTGTGACATAAAATGACTCTGTTCACTTTGAAATTGGCCTGAATCACATTTCTAAGTTTTGTTGGATGTGAATGCTTAGGAACATTGCAAAGAAAACACCTTAGACCCCAACTTTTAGACGACGGAAGGAAATTAATACTTGACAAAGAATGAAATGTTGAATAAGCAGCCATTGCAATCAGGCCATATCTAGAAGAAACAAAGTATTCAAAAAATCGGGATAGATGTACTTAATAGCACAAATTAAGTACAAAACCCAAATATGATATTCAACTAATTTTTTACGAATAAATAGTTTGAACGTCAAGAAAACTGTGAAGAAGCTTCATCAATGTACATATCTTTAATTGATTGATGACAGGCGAAATTGCAATTGTTGTTACAAATAGCCTCAGCTATATTTTGTAACACATCTTATTTGAATATAGAATAATTTTGATTTATTTCTTAATAGTAGTTTCCAATTTTTGGTATTTGTTTTAATTGTATTTTGAACCTTCTTCCCCTATGTCGTTAAACATGAAGGCCACACTTTTGTTTCTTCTGCTCTCTACTTCAACCTAAATAAAAACTGGCCTGTTCTTTCTTTACATTTTTCATTTAAAAATACTTTTTCATAGGCCATACTTATGTGCCGCCGGCTCTGCATTTAAAGAAAGAAATTGGAGGACATGTTCTACTCCCATTCTTCGGGTTATGTAAATAGAATGAATTCATGAGTTACAACAAGCAGTTGAACTATTGATGCAATGTTCCTATGAAGTATGTTGGATATATTGTAGCTTGTTCTATTTGATAATATCCATGCATATATACTAATATTAGTACTATTGGAAAAAATATAGAAAATGACGCAAACGCACCACCCAGGGCACGTCTGCTCCCACCAGGACCTTCTCTTCCTTCGGCCCGAAGAGCTGAAGTACTCTTCAAAACCCCTCATCGAGACTTTTCTGTGCCCACAGGACTCACCTTATGATCTCCCTTTGTTCTATCGGGAAATCGGACCTTGCGTGGTTGTCAATCACTCACCTCATGGATCCCTGATTCCCGATCGGCGATGGCACTCTCTGCATCCCTTAGCTCCTCTGGCTAACTCCTTCGCATGTGACCTGCTAGTCCACGGGACCACGGTCCTTCCCCAATCGGAGTTTCAGACTTCATGAAACTGAGCATAAAACTGACGTCCTCAGGATCTCCGATCTTCCGATCTCCGATGCCACCTGTCTTCTGTTCTGACGCCTATGGCCCACATTCCAGTGGCGATCCGAAAATCATGTTTCAGAATTTCAGGATTTCGAATGCACTCGTCCACAGACCCTTCCAAGTCCTGAACTATGATATGCGATGATGCCTATCCTCCACTTACGCTATGGTTGTGGGACCGTCGTGTTTCAGGATTTTGCGACTCCTCCTGCTGCGGTTTTCTCGTCGTCGAGAATCCTAAAATGTCAAACCTCGATGCACGTGTGATTCCTCTACTCCACGTCACCACCTCCTCGATTCTCTATCGGGGATCGCTAAATTGCGATTTCAGCCTACACAAGTTCCTTGTCACGGGAAACCCCAAATCTCTGATGGGCTGAACCCCGATGGTTCCTTGAGTCCTTGACACGTATCCCTGCCGAGATCAATGGCACTCATCTTCTCGAGAAATCGTGGATCATGATTCCTTCCTATGAGAGTTATACGCACCTGGAAACTCCGATTCAACGATGAGCCGAATCCTGATGATCCTCTGGATCCTTCCCTGCTCCCTGGGAATTAAACCCTGTGCAACTTTATGAGATTTAACGGCTGACAGGATTTCATTGGTTTTCTCTATGAACCCTAACCGTAGATTCCTTTCCTCCCTTCTTGAGGATTTATCGACACAGAAATCTCCTGTGTAATCTTTCGATGATTTGAAGGCCTTACTCCTCCTGAGCTTTTTCCACTCTGATTCTTTCAAAGGGACCTGCACGCACTCCTTGCAACAACCCAGCAAACACTTCAAGTGTTTGAACTTCTTCAACTCTGCGCACGCCTGCAGTAGCAATCTTCAATCTCCTTTGCTCAGGTTTTACAACTGAGACTTCTTCTTCAGCTTGCACACTCCTTGCATGGCTTCAACAACTCAATCCAATTCTAGGTCAATGAAAAGAAGAGTTAAACTAATGAGCCTTCATCAATGCACTTTTTGCGGATGAATTCAACTGCACACCTTGCAGGAATCTCCTGGCTCAGATAGAGAAACAATTGAAACTCATTCTCTCTCCCTTTCAGACTTTAGTTGAAACATGAAATCACATGCACAACATATACAACAAAAATGCATAACAAGAAACAAACATTCCTGAGCACAACATCAATACATAGAGAAAACAACACAAACCATGTGCTTGAATCAAAGCTTCCTTCTATTAATTCAAATGCCTGTACATGGGTGTTCTTCATACAATATTCTCTACTTGCTCTCTTCTTCTCTAAATGCTTGATAATGTTACAATTACAATGAGGGTGTCTATATCCATTTTCCCTCCTTCCATCTAAAACTGTCTAATCTAGAAATAAATCCTACCTACCTGCATTAACTAGATTAAATGCCTCCTATCTACTTCAAACAAGAGCGTATGGCTCGAGGTCTGATACAATATACAAAAGCTCTTTTCATAAATGCATCATTTATACATTGGCGCATCATCTTGAATGAAATTTTAAAAAGTTTAAGTTGGCCTTGTCCAGTTGTTCATTGTCTTCCATGCTGGCTCGCTTGTCTTGGGCGATGCTCCTACATCATACTCCTCGGATTGAAAACTTTCATGGGCTCCTGTCCATGAGCTCTTGCACGGTCTGTCCATGCTTTTGTATCACTGTTTCTCTTTCCCAGCTAGTATCTTCCACTGGATAGCCCTTCCATTTGACCAGATACTCGAAGTATTGATTTTGTCTGGTCTTTTTACTCACCCTTTTGTCAAGTATACGCTCCATCTGTGGCCTCTCTGCAATCGGCATCTGCTTCTGCCACTGGATTTCTGGTTGTTCATCACTTCCAGCTCTTTCTTCTTCAGCCTGATATGGGTATAAGTCTGAGACATTGAATGTCGGAGATATTCCAATGCCATCCGGCAACTCAATCTCATAAGCATTCTCTCCAAATTTTCTCAAGACCTTGCATGGCCCAATTTTCTTCATTTTCAGCTTATTGTATGTTCCCCTTGGGAACCTTTCCCTCCTCAAGTGTGCCAGAACCAGATCACCAACTTCAAACTGAAGTTGTCTCTTCCACTGATCTGCTCTGCGCTTGTACTCCTGATTTGTGTCTATCAATCATTGCTTCACCCTGCTATGAAGTTCTTTCATTACCTCAGTGAATTCCTATGCACTAGCACTGTTAGTCGCAGTCTATTCTAAATCCCTCAGTTCAAATACTCCTCTTGGTTCCCTTCCATATACTATCTCAAATGGAATTTTTCGTGTTCTTCTGTTCACTGAGTCGTTGTATACAAACTCTGCCTACCGCAACACATTGTCCCAGCTGCTATGGTGCTCTGTCACCAGGCTTCTTAATAAATCTCCCAGACTCCTGTTGACCACCTCTGTCTGCCCATCCGTCTGAGGATGGTAAGATGAACTAAACATCAAATTAGTTCCCATCTTCTTCCAAAGTGTCCTCCAGAAATGTCCTATAAATTTTGTGTCTCTATCCGAAACTATGCTTTTCGACAATCCATGAAGTCGCACAATCTCTTTGAAAAACAAATTTGCGATGTGGGTCGCATTGCTGGTCTTCTAGCATGGGATAAAATGTGCCATTTTAGAAAAAATGTCAACTACTACAAAGATGGAATCAACCCCTCTCTGCATCCTCGGCAAACCTAATACAAAATCCATGCTTATCGCCTCCCATGGATTCTTTGGTATGGGCAAGGGCTGATAAAAACCTGCATTCTTCTTTCTCCCCTTCGAATGCTGGCAAATTCTACATTTTTCAATGAATCTCTTGACATATGCTCGCATGCCTGGCCAAAAATATGATTCTCTCAGCTTTGTGAATGTTTTTTCGTGGCCAAAATGTCCTACCAATCCACCACTGTGCTTCTCTTTTAGCAGATTCTCCCTCATGGAGAAAATTGGAATACACAGTTGATTGCCTCTGAACAACAATCCCTCCTGGATCATATAATCTATCCAAGGTCTTCTATCTCTAAGAACTGGATTCTCAGCTGCTTCATACGCTTCTCTGAAATCTGTATCTCCTGCGTACATGTCCCTGAGATTTTCAAAACCCAATGTTTTGACTCGGAATTCCTGCAGTAACAAACACTTCCTGCTCAAAGCATCAACCACTTTGTTAGCAGTACCTGAAATATGCTTAATAAAAAACATGAAATTCTACATATACTCTACCCATTTTGCATGCTTATGATTCAACTTTTCTTGTTGACTTACAAACTGCAATGCATGATTATCATTGTACAATACAAATTCTTTGGGGATCAAGTAATGCCTCCACTTCTTCAATGCCTGTATGATAGCATAAAACTCCTTATCATACATGGAGTACTTCATTTTTTCTTCATCCAAATTCTCACTAAAATATGCAACTGGTCTGTCCTCCTGACTCAAGACCACTCCTATGGAAAATCCACTTGCATCACATTTCACCTGAAATGTCTTCTGGAAATCCGGCAACACCAACACTGGTTGTTTCGTTATCTTCCACTTCAACAGATTGAAGCTCTTATCAGCCTCTGTTGTTCAATGAAAAGACTTATGCCACTTCTTCACTGTGTCCATCATCGATGTGCTAATTCCACTAAAATTCTTGATGAACTTCCGGTAGAAACTAGCTAAACCATGAAAACTCCTCACCTCGAAAACATTTCTTGGTGATGGCCAATTCTTAATCACTTCCACCTTACTTGGATCCATTTTTAATTCATTTTCTGATATGACAAAACCCAAGTAAATGAGCTCTGTCTTCATAAATGAGGACTTCTTCATATTTATCAACAACTTCTCCTGCTATAGTTTTCTCATCACAATGGCCAAATGTTTCAAATGTTCAACCTTTGTCTTACTGAAGATCAGTATATCATCCAGATATACGACGACAAATTTCCTGATGAACTCCCTCAGGAATTCATTCATCAATATCATAAATTTACTCGGCATGTTTGTCAAGCCAAACAACATTACTAGCCATTCGTACAAACCTTCATTTGTCTTGAATGTTGTCTTCCATTCATCACCTTCCCTCATGCAAATCTGGTGATATCCGCT
>JASDQU011026185.1:37151-55084 GCA_032191745.1 Picea mariana
CTTTATATTCAATCTTTGGAAGTTCTCAATGTGCTCAGTAACTGAACCCTTTTGCTTGAGATTTATCAATTGGCTAAAGAAGGTATTGCTCCTTGTATCCTCATAGTGTGCTATCATTTCTTCCATGAAAATTGTCCAAGTGATGAGTGATTTGCGAGAACAAAGCCATCGATACAATACAAATTGATTGGGTTCTAAATATAAAGAGGAAATTCATACCTTTTGTGTATGTGGCACATTATGTAGATCAAAGAATTGCTCCATCTAAAGTATCCATGTGATTGGGTCCTTGCCATCAAACTTCCTCATATCGATCTTAGGAGCGTGGTTGGTCTTCAACCCAAATTTGGAGTTTCTCCATTCTTGATTCACCTTCCTTGTGTCCTCATCATGAATTTCATGGGATGCATTTTCACTTTCAGGTGTCTTCTCTGTTATGAAATTTTTCAATACTTCTATGATCTCCTCTTTTAAACCATCCATCTTTGCCTCCAACTTAGCTTCCATCTCTTGTAGTTCATATTTTGTTACTATCTTCTTTTGTAAATCATTTATGTCCCTACGCATTTCTTCACCTTCATCAAGAGTCCAAGTAGGATTGTCTGGAGGCTTATTTGGTGTAGAAGTTCCCTTTTTGGGTGGCATGTTGGCCAAGTATCACTTTTGAACCTTGATTTTGAGGTGGTTCTTCTAGACAATCTTTCTTCTATTGTATCTCCCAAGTTTCGGCCCTTCTGGGTATGTAACTTTATTTTATGTATTTCTCTGATATTTCTTCTCTACAATGCCATAGGTCTGATCAAAATTGTATGTGCCAAGTGGAATTTACGGTAACTTCCCCACAACTTGTTGATTTTTGGCCTTTCCAGAAAATTTCACTTGTATAGCGTGCCCCGCACAAAATAATTGATATAAAATTCTAAAAATCGTACTAGAAATACTACAGACTATCCACTATCCAATGAAACTAGTCCCACTCAATTTGTATACTCTAGGAATAAGTTATGATTGTTTTACCTGGAAAAACCTCTTGAGACTAGTCAATAGGACTAGTCAGATACCCTATATTCCACAGGGTGTATATACAAATGTAAGATGACCCAGAAGCTGAAATTTTTACCATAGATACCTTACTAATTTTTGTTAATATCTTCCAGATTTAAGGGTCTGAAATGTTACAGAAAAAAAATTTATAGCGAAAATTCTGAAATGGCTCAGTTCAGAATGATTCCAGAACCCTATATTGCACAGGTTGTATCTCCGAAAGCATAAGGCCTTAGGAGCTGAAATTTTAACCCAATGTACCTTGATCCGTCTACTAAATATCCTCCAAGCCGTTCCTTTAGAAACATTGTATAAACAAATTTATAGCAAAAATTCCAAGGTGTATCAGATGTAGCAGCGAAACCCCAAGACCTTGAGCTTTGATACCATATGTTACGAACCAAATATCAATATAGCATAGAAAAACCTCAGAATAAGTACTCAACGCCTTGAAAAGGATATAATTTCATATAATAAGCCTCTTTGAGGGGGCAACCTCCTTTTACCCCACATAAATTTTCAAGTACAAGATGATTCCAAATGAAAATGTCTCCTTGGTATATATAGGAGACTAGGAGGTATAATTACAACTAATGGAAAAAATCCGACATAAATAAAATAACATTACTAATGTAATATTCCCTAATTAAGGGGTAATGAGCCAATATTATGGCTTAACACTAATGATAGTGTGTTGATTAATAACTTGCAATGGTTTATTTTGGTTACATTTTATGAGTGTTATGTGAGAATGTTTGAGTTTTCCTATCATTGATGAGTCTGATGTTCCTGCTGATGATTTGTTTTTCGTAGCTCTAACCCTTATGGTTCTAGAAAAAGTTAATTTTTTTTTTCAACCTTCCACCTTTGACACCTATCCTAGCTACAACCAAGAGAAAGGATGAGCAATGGCCATTTTCCTTCCAGGTCTACATCCACTATGCACCCATCAACATGATGAGGAAGGAAATACTTCACCGACAAAATATTAGGGAATCAATTAACTCTCCTTAGAAACCTAAACAAGAAAATAGTCAGGGTTGTAGAGGCACAATCCAAAATGTTCTAGCTCAAAAAGGAGGAATACGGCTGCACACTATACAACAACACATTTTAAGAGGTAGACTAAGAGAAAGAGTGGTGTCATGGTATCTCTAATAGACCACTTGTTCTAGCTCGAGAATGAGGGAGATGACCATACACTCCACAATAACCATTTAATTGAACAGGCCAAGAGAAAGAGTGATGCTATGGACTCTCCAACAAATCACTTGTTTCTGTCCCAAAGAAGGATCATGCACACCCGAATCTCATTTCTCAACATGTTTCCTTAACTAATGTGGAGTAAAATGGTAAATTTAGGGGTGAGACTGTAGTGCATAGCTTGAAAATGTTTAGTATGAATCTAATGCTTGTTTAGTATAAATATGCTCATTTGTAGAACAGTTAAGGTAGATAGCCATAGGTTTTGAATCTTGCTTACAACTAGGGTAAAAAACCTGCAAATTAGAGTTTGTAATCTTGAAGCTTTTGATGAAATAAAAAGGCTACCATTCTTCTTAGTTAATCCAAACCATAATGAAGGGATTTACTAATCTTCCTTAGGCAAGGCCCACTTGAAGAGATTGTTGGTGAATGTACCTTTATATATTTTTTGCATTGCATGTGTAATTTATGGTGTGGATGTTTTTATTTATGTTGCAAGAATATTTTTGTTATTGTTATTGATTCCTTCACTAGCATACCATAAACCTATGGTTCGAGGGGGATTTGTTGTTGTTTTTTAACATGATGTAGGATAGGTTTATTTTCCAACATTGAATTTATCTCTTAATGTCTAATTTATTTTTGTAGCATTGAAGCTTTTACATTTCAATTTACTTTCAAAAATGTTGTTTAATTTCAAGGGATTTGTAGGGTTTTGTAGCACCAATCAGTGAGCCATAAGGATTTTGATGCCTTGAAGACTTCTACTATAGAGTTTTATCTCTCTATTGTAGGTCGTTGCACAAAACTCATATACTTTTTATTCTTTAAAAATAACTTAATGTATAGTTCATTCCATAGCTCTTATCTACACCTAAATATTGTGTAAACTTTCCACAGTACTTCAAAAGTCTATGATTTCCCTAGTTGATGATTTAAGTGTATTTACTCAAAATTTAACAGCCTTATTATTGTAATCCTTGAGCTCACCATGTAGTGGTGCACTTTTTCCTCCCTTATATTCATAGTATTACCAAACAAATTTCCAAAATCTTAGCCAAAAGAACATCAAAATTTTATTTAAACCTAACAAGACATTTAAACAATTATTCAGAAGTGTCAAAGATAAAACAAACCCTATACAATGCTAAGGAGCTTATCGAATTCCTTGTCATTGTGACAAACCTACATTAGAAAAATCAAACGATATTTCCAAACTCAACTCAAAGTATGTATTGTTGACATCTTTCATAAATGGTCTACCAAATATGCCAGTGGAGATCATTCTCATAACACTAAAACACCTCCTTTGTTTTAATCAAACCAACGTTTTAGCCTCAACTCTCCATTATTCAACATGAATAACTAGTCAAGAAGCCCTAGAAATTAAAAAAACAACTTAACAATTTCAATCACGAAGATGGCTACAAACTAAGCCACTCTTGGGATCCAATTATCCATAGCCTTCCTCGTTACTTTGTTTTTTTATGCTCTCCTCCCTAACCTATTTTCATCTATTCTTGTGTCTTTGTTTACTCATTGGGTGGGTTCTTATTATACTTGCCACTAGGATAGTATATAGCATTCAATTTAGGTTGACCAACTATTAGTTCTCGTTGACCGATATCACCATTTGTGTTTTAACCAAAGTTTGAAAAAACTATATTTTTCAAATTATTTTTAATTCGTTTTTCTTGCAATTTATTGGATAATTCATTTAATCTCTTATTCTGGGACTGGAAGCATAATCTTTGGTAACATAACCACGCCATTTAAAATATCGTTTAATTCATCTATGAAGTTTCATCCACAAATGGTTGTGCTCACTATCATTTAATTCCTCTGCAAACCCTGGCTGACAATCGTGATAAACTTTTAGGTTTGATGTCTCATCACATCTTCTCTTATGTGTTGCGTTCTTCATGTAGATAGTCCTAGCTAGAGAGAACAACACGTGTATGTATGTTTTTTGGTTTGAATTTTACACAAAATTTGACATATTTGAGATGAAAAAAATGGGGAACGAGAAATTCATGAGAACTCTCAAGGCCATGAAGCCTTTGGGCCTTTCAAGTAACGATGTATCTCCAATATTGAATCTTTTTCTCAAAGTATAATTTCATTTCAGCTGTATAAATTTGTTTATGATGGTTATTGAATTTTAATTTTGGACCTTTTGGTACATGTATATGACAATGACTGGCCTCTCATAGAGACAGAAAGCTACAAATTTTTGGTAGATGTTGTGTTTGAGTGGCGGGAAGAAAAGGTGCAAGTAGAGGTATGTACTATGCCTCTTATTAAAAAAAATATTATTTTTTTTATTAAATCCCATTATGTTAAAATGAATGTTCTTTCTAATGGTATACCCTCGAGTTATGACAGTATTTTATTACAGATTTACACCTATCCATCCAGGAAAATGGTGAAAGTATGTGCTTGCAATAACACTGGCGTGAAAAATGAGCACTGGTAAATGTTTCCTGCCATTAACTATTAACATCTCCACCATTGCCTTCATTAAAACGTACGTATCATGCCATTTGTATAATCTTTCCCTGAAACAATGTCATTTTCAACCATTTAGATATGTAGCAGAACACCCACGAGTATAGTTTTGTGTAAAAGAGTTTATTTAAAATCTACGTTCCATGATGGATAAAATTGACATTGTATATACGCTAAAAGGAACATTAAAAGGATATTTAATGAAACCTTTCCATGCCCAAATCTTTTAGCCCCTGAGAAATTTTATTTTGAGAAACTTGTCCCTTATTGGAGTTTTGGAAATTTGAAAATCCATTGTCAAGATCTTGGAGAAATTTGTTTGGTAAATGAAATTTAGCTTGGATGTCGAGATGAAGATTACTATTGTGCCCCATATGAAAAGGATTCTCTAATTCCCAACCTTGACTTTTCCCACAAACATATGATTGGAGATGAAAAAAACCATAAATTCAGAAAACTTAGAACATTAGCACATTATAAAGTAGAAATACTAGTCGAGCAACGGATGAGTTACCAGTAGACAGTTGCAAGAACAGATGGATCTTTTTGCAGCATTTTCCAAACTACAAAAGGTGATAAAATCTTTTTGTGTTAGTTTCCATAGAGACACTGTACCTAGATGAAAATATAAACTTAATTATATTTGCATGAAAAGATAGCCAATGCACTTTTATATGGAACAAAGTGAACTTAATTACAATCGATGGAGGAAGAAGGGTTGAGGAAGCAGACAACCTAGGATTCAAATGACTTACCTGGGTGGCCTCATTTCAAATTTTCATTCTTCATTTTGGTGCTCTGGAGATTTGCAGTGCAGGCCCTTTTGAATCTACAAACCATTTCTCTTTTCTCTTCCTTTTTTCCCAAAACAATATTCTATTTGAATGATTTAATTGATAACATTAAAAAGCTATGACATTCAAACACTCTGCTCTATTTTCTTTCGATATTAAGGCATTATTGTTATTGATCTTCTTTAACACCCTCTTGCAATTCATAAATCCATATACACTGATAATTTAACTTTCAAATGTTTGTTCTTATGACTTGATTTTCTCTTAATGAATATGCATTTGATGATTTATCCAATGACGTAAGGAGGGTTTCTTCATATGTGCAGGGTGCAGGTAATATTGGAGTAGACCATGTATTATATAAATAAGGACTCACTCTTAATTGAAGGAAACCATGAGACAATTTTTTTGTGGGATGATACAACCGATGCACTATGGTCATTGTGTTATCAAGTCAATGGATTCAAGAAATTTCCAACATTGCACATATGAGGCATGAAGCTACCAAGTAAAGTTAGATCATTTGAGGTTGAGAAAAATAGAAGCTCCAAAGGGATGTGAAAAAAGCCTATGAAACCCTTGCATGCCAAAGTGGACCCTCTCTAGGAACATAAACCATATGGAAAGAGCTTATGAACTTGGGGTCGAAGGTGTCAAATGATTTCTTTAGGACATCTAAAACTCTAAATATCCACACAGTGTCACATACCTATTGCATGTGCTACACTTGCATTAAGAACATAAAACCAACAAAGTAAAACCCACAACTTGTACCCAAAACTTTACTCTATCCGACGTGTGTCATGGAAAATTTAAGAGCAATAAATAACTTTATTATTTAGTAACTTCATTATTTTTATTATTACAACACTACGATAAAAGATAGAAATTATTTTTCTTTCGTTTATATTTTACAATTATTTATTTTGCAATGATCCTTCTGCATGTGCAAAGATGAGATGTCAAATGTAGAAATGGTTTCAACGAAGCCAATTTGATCAAACAAAGAGGTGTAAGTCATCAAATATGGATGCTTGTCAAATGGGTCAATTGTTTCAACGAAGCCAATTTTATCAGACAGAGAGAGGTGTAAGTCATCTTGTCAAATGCATCAATTTTTAACTTGTTTATATTTTTATTTTATCCTAGGCATTGAAATTGTAAATGAATACTCAATGTTTTCATTTTTGAGTTTGTAATTTATTGGTTTTATTTCTTAAATTTCTATGGATATTTAAAAACACTATGTGAATTTACCAAAATTATTGGAATACAAATTGTTTATTCAGTTGAAGTATTTCGTTATATAAAAATTTTGCATACATCAAATTGAAGGAGCGTACCACATACTCGACATAATCTTAAAACATAACAGTATTTAAAAGTGACTTGGTGAAACCAGTGCACCAGTCTGTACAATAATTGTACATTGAAATGTATATATACTATCGATAAATATTTGTATAACTCAAAGAGATAAGGGACACTAATCAATTTTTAGAAAGCAAACCTCGGAAATAGTCAAAAACATGCCAAATAATAATAATAATAATAATAATAATAATTATTATTATTATTATAATTAACATAATAATAATAATAATAATAATAATTAACATATGCAATTCACACGAACCCACACCGCAAGCTTATGCTATTGAAACGAGCATCCAACATCCTTTTTCGTGTTAGAGATATATAATATTATAACATAAATTAAGCATGCCAAAGATAGTCACTTTAGATTATACTATAATATAATTAAGAATATAATACAATCACAAAATATTATATAATGAGGTGTAATATGCATTTGACCTTTTCTTCAAAGATATGTGGTCTATTAGATGCCCAAAAATGTTTTTCGTAAATATATGACTATAGCTAATTTAGCATATTGACAATGAATTCTTTGGTTGAATTTTTATACAACCTTTAAAATAAGGGAACAATGACCATTTTGGCGTTTGGTTACAAAATGGATGACATGATCCTTATTTTATCTAGGTAATGAAAAAGTAGCATCAGGCAAACCATCGTCTCCACAAATCATAAATCATATATAGAAAGCTTTGGGTGTTGTCTAATTGCTCTACGAAATGGCTCTTTTCACTAGAATTCAGTGACATAAATCTACACGAAATCACTATTTTTCGTCGTTTAAAATCCATCTCTGAATGCAAAAATGGATTCAACATGCTGAAAAACCCATGGGGCACACATATTATGTAGAAATAATCACTCAAATCTGTGGATCTAACAAATTTCACCGGATTTTCGGGCAAATGTCCCCAGAAAATATCTCTGGAAAAGAGTCATTTCATAGAAAGTTTAAACTACGGCGAAAGCTTTGTGGATTATAATAACTTTAATTGGATGCCATGGCATTACATAGGAGTCGATTCCTTTGAAGTGGAAAATAAATGTATCAATCAACAACCAATTCAAGGTGGGATTTGACAACATGTCTGACAATGTCTTTAGCTTGCCTTTTTAATAAAAAAATATTCATATGGTTATAAATGTATTGGGCATATGGAATAATTGGAATTATTGAATGTTAATATTTGGTGTAGACACTATATTTGTTTCGACGGGTTTCAGATTTTGCTTTATTTTTTTAATCAACTAATGTCGATGGTAAATTGTGTTGATAATGCAATTTTTACTAACATATTTTTAACATCGTGGCCAAAGCTCACTCAAAATTAGTGCATTGAAATATTGAAACCTAGTTTTAATTGATCCATATTACATGTTTTCCAACATGCTCATTATTGTTCTACAATTGATAAAATGTATATGAGACTATCTACAATGTATTTAAAGGAGTCAAATAACCAAAATGTATTTTCTTCTTTGGTTAGCAAGACTTTAATCTAAATGTCAAAGATGTCCAAGCCTCATAAACATTATAGCAAATTAGAAGCAGTTTTTGCTTATTTATGGAAGTTGTCGATCCATAACCAGGATATCAACAATGATATAAATTATAGTGTAGGCGTGGAAATAGATGGTCGTACCTATTTAACAAATGGGATTGTCATCCAATTACTTTGGAAGTGTGTTATCATGACATGTTGTGGAAGATTTCCCTAGTGATCTTAAAAACCAGTCACTCAGTTGGAGTGCAGAGCTAACATAATGATATATGTAGTGTAACAAATGAGGAACGTTTTAGAAGCTTAATTGATTGGGTGGAAATGATACGATGAGAGCCTTCCATAGCCAAGATTTATTACACCTTTACTTTACTTGCCTTTCCCTTTGTATTTGGTGCTTTCTCCTTTTCTTTTGGTTTTCTAAATGAAATTGATGCCTTTGCTTGCTTTCTTTAATTCCTTTGTCATTTAACCATTTACAATACCTCAAAATATGAATAATTATTCTCATTTACCTTGAAGCTCGATTTCACGTTTCGCGAGTTCTCACGACTCAACCTTTGACTCCTTCGAGGCATGAGTCAGTGAAACGTTGATCTCTCACCACGTGTCCTCCTTGACGATGGACGGTCCCAATGATTTTGAAATTCCGTGACCTTGTTCCTCATGTGTGCCTTCAAAGCTTTAATGCTAGTGCACTTTACCTTGATTGGACGACTATGATTCTCTTGCGCTCTAACTGAACGACTGAGATCCTTCCTCCTCTGCACTTGCTCCTCGTTGTCTAGATGTTGATCGGACGATCCAGATCTTTCCCACTTAGATTATGCTTTCTTCATACTTAGAAGATTTTCGAAGGATTCAAAGGCTTCGACCTTTGTCCTTGCTGCGAGTCCATTTCTTGGATCTCGTCAACACTTATGAAAGTATTATTCCTCCTGATCTTGGTCTCGTGAAGACTTTGATTTCCCCGTGCACTCCTTTCATTTCAAGGATTTTGATGACTCAAATTCTAATTAATTCTCGAAGAGAAATTCCTCTCTCCCTCCTGGCATTCTCCCTTTCTAGTTCTTAGACTTCTTGCAAAGTCCCTTCGACACTTAGTCGAATCTCATATCTGTGCACTCCTTGCACCAGATCTTTATGCAAGGTTTTGGGTTCTTGCAGATGACTGTGCATGCCTTGCACCAGTCTCTTTGCACTCCTTGCAAAAGGAAAGTTTTGTGTTATCTCTTTTGAGTTTTGCAATCAAGACAGATCTTGTTAACGCACTCCTTGCATTCTGTGGGCACACCTTGCACTACTTCAACAGAAGAGAAACAATTGGAACTTATGCTAATATTCACAGTTCCATTCACTCATAATGAAATTCACTCATCCACTCATGAAAACACAATAACATAGAATTTCAAACAATATCCACGCCACACATTGGATCAATTTTCCTCTGTTCCATTCAAAAGTGAAAACAATTACAATTGTAATCAACACAAAAATTGTAAAACTCAGAATTCTCCTATGAACTGGCATCTACTTGCAGCTATCTGCAATCAACTTATAGCTACATGCAATCAGCTTACAACCATATGCAACCAGCCTCATTTGGGCTTACAAAACATCTATTTAACTCAGAGGGTTCTTAGGGTTCCCCCTAACTACATGTCTACTCTAAGACTTAACCTAATGACTATCTAGAGCCATAGTGGAGTCTCCCCTTTCGCTCGTAATCGTCCAAGCGTGCCTCCAAATTTTCTTGGCCTAATTTCAAGCATGCCCCAAAGATTAATTCTGGCGCTGAGTTAAGGTGGACTTCAAAATATCTGTTGTGATTGCCAGTGAAAAATTCATGGAATCCTGTCCATGAGCTCCTACACTAGCCTTCCATGCTTTTGTATAGCAGCTTCATTTTCCCAACTGGCATCTTCTATTGGGTGTCCCTTACACTTGACTAGATATTAAAAATAGATTTTCCTCCTGGTATTTTTACCGATCCTCTGATCCACGATCTTCTCCATCTATGGTTTTTTTGCTATGGGCATTTGTTTTTCCCACTGAATCTTCTCTTGATCTTTTGATCCCTCTGTGTCATATTCCTTGTAAGGATACAGCTCTGAGACATTGAATATGGGCAATATTTCCACATCATATGGCAGCTCAACCTCATAGGTGTTTGCATCAAACTTCCTCAAGATCTTACATGGTCCTATCTTCTTCATCTTTAATTTGTAATATGTTCCCCTAGGGAACCTCTCTTTCTTGAGATGTGCCAGAACCTGATCTCCTACTTCAAATTTAAGTTCTTTGTGGTGTTGATCAACTTTGCACTTGTACTCCTGGTTAGAACTCTGCAACTGTCCTCTGATATGGCTATGGAGCCTCTACATTTATGCAGCAAATTATTCTTCTCTACCGCTCCTGATCCCACTACGTTCCAAGTCTCTCAACTCAGATACTCCCCTGGGTTGCATTCCATACAATATTTGGAATGGTTTCTTTCTAGTGCTCCTATTTGGTGAGTCATTGTATGCAAATTCTGCTTGCGGCAGAATCTGATCCCACTGATTATGGTGTTCAGTGACCAGACTCCTCAATAAGTTTCCCAAACTTCTGTTTACAACCTCAGTCTGCCCATCTGTCTGAGGGTGATAAGTTGAGATGAAGGAAAAATATGTCCCCAACTTCTTCCACATTGTTCTCCAAAAGTGACCAACAAATTTTTTGTCTCTGTCCGAGAAAATGCTTCTGGGTAGGCTGTGAAGTCTTACAACTTCCTTGAAAAACATATTTTCAACATGTGTTGCATCACTGGTCTTCTGGCATAGGAAAAAATGTGTCATCTTTGAAAATCTATCCACCACCACAAATATGGAATCAAATCTTCTTTGCGTTCTTGGTAGTCCCAACACAAAATCCATGCTTATTGCATCCCAAGGCCTCTCTAGTATTGGCAATGGTTGATACAATCCAATGTTCTGTCTCTTCCCTTTTGCATGTTGGCAGATTCTACATCTATTCACAAACTTTATCACTTCTGTTCTCATACCTGGCTAATAGTATGAACTACTCAACTGTGCAAATGTTTTATCATGGTCAAAATGTCCAACCAATCCTCCACTATGCTTTTCTTTCAAAAGGTTATCCCTCACTGAGCATTTTGGTATGCACAACTGATTTCCCTTGAACAAAAATCCCTCTTGAATCATGTACTCTGTCCACTGGCTTATGTCTCTCAGCACAGGGTTCGCACATGCTTCATATGTTTCCTTGAAATCTGTATCATCACAATACATGTTCTTAAGGTGTTCAAACCCCAAGGTCTTCACCTGAAATTCCTGCAGAATCAAACATCTCCTGCTCAATGCATCAACAACTTTGTTAGCATTCCCAATAATATGTTTTATGACAAAAGTAAAATTCTGCATAAACTCAACCCATTTTGCATGCCTCTGAATCAATTTTTCCTGCCTGGTTATGAATTGTAAAGCCTGATTATAGCTATACAAGAAAAATTCCCGTGGGACAAGATAATGCCTCCACTTCTTCAAGGCTTGAATTATGGAATAAAACTCCTTATCGTACGTGGAGTATTTTATCCTGGTCTCATTTAGCTTCTCACTGAAATATGCAACAGGACTATTGTCCTGGCTCAAGACTGCTCCAATTGCAACTCCACTTGCGTCACATCTCACTTGAAATGTCTTCTCAAAATTTGGCAAGACCAGAATTGGTCGCTCTGTTATTTTCTCCTTCAATATATTGAATCTCTTCTCGGGTTCCTCTATCCATTTAAAAGACTTGTGCTTCTTCATTGTATCCATCATTGGCGCACAAATTCCACTAAATTCTCTGATGAACTTCCTATAGAAACTTGTTAATCCATGGAAGCTTCTTACCTCAAACATGCTCCTGGGTGACGACCATTCTTTGATCACTTTCACCTTCTCTGGATCCATATTCAGTTCATTTGAAGAGATCACAAAACCCAAGTAAATGAGTTTTGTCTTCATAAAAGAAGACTTCTTCAAATTTATCAACAGCTTCTCCTACTGTAGTCTCCTCATCACTAGTGTCAGGTGCCTCAAATGATATTCTTTAGTCCTGCTAAAGATCAGTATATCATCCAGATACACAACCATAAACTTGCCAATGAAATATTTCAATATTCCATTCATCGGTCTCATAAAAGTACTCGGGGCATTTGTTAAGACAAATGGCATAACAAGCCACTCATACAGACCTTCATTTGTCTTAAAGGTTGTTTTCCACTCATCACCTTCTCTCATTTTGATCTGGTGAAATCCACTTTTCAAATCTATTTTAGAAAAGAAATTCCCTCCACTTAAATAGTCCATTAAATCATCCATTCTTGGTAAAAGAAATCTATACCTGATGGTGATCTTGTTAATGGCTCTTGAGTCTGTACACATTCTCCATTCTCCATCTTTCTTTGGACTCAACACAGTTGGTACTGCATAGGGACTCAAGCTCTCTCTGACCAAACCCTTGTCTAACAATTCATGGACTTGGTTCTTCACTTCCTCATTCTCTTGAGGTGTCAGTCTGTATGTTGCTTTCTTCARCAGATTTACTCCTGGTATCAAGTCAATATGATGGATGATACTTCTGATGGGTGACAATGAGTTAGGAAACTCATCCACCACTATGTCAGCAAAATTATCCAACAATTCTTGAACTTCTTCAGGCAAATCCTCCATTGAAGTACTTGTAAGGATAACTCTAGGCTTCCTTACCACAACAAACTGCATCTCSTRTTCTTCCTTGAATTCCTTTAGGAGTTCCTTYCCGYTGATGAGAAGTATGYTTGTGATGGYCTCCTCTTTCATSTTYTTCTCCTCTATTGGYAGCAACATGTGTGTCCTACTATTCTTCTCTAATGTGTATGTATTTTTCCTCCCATCRTGAWTGACATTCCTGTCAAACTGCCATGGTCTTCCCAACAAAATATGGCATACATCCATGGGAATTACATCACATAGAATTTCATCTCTATATCCTCCTATCTTAAATTCGACCAAGCATTGTTTAGTAACCATTACCTAGTGTCCTTTCTGCAACCATGAGACTTTGTATGGCTTCAGATGTGCAGTTGTCTCCAGCTCCAATTTCTCCACCATCTCTGTGGATACTAAGTTATCAGTGCTCCCACTGTCGATTATCACTTTGCATACTCTGTCTTTAGTCTTGCAAGTTGTTCTGAAGAGACTGTTCCTCTGCACTGGCTTTTCAACTTCTGCCTCTGGTTTTAAGAGAACCTTCCTTAACATCAAGGATCTTCCATCCTCTGCTCCTTATACTTCAACATCTCTTCGTTGTGCTTTCGAAATGTGATCTTCACTTTCTCCTTCTTTCTTCTTCTCGGGACAATCCCAAGACACGTGTCATGTCTTTCCATAGGCATAACATCTTACTTCTCCTCCTCCTCTTCTTCCTCTTCCTCTGAAAGAATTTCTTCCACCACCCTATCTTCCTCGAGAAATTCCTCCTCTTTCCGAGTCACTATGTGGTTTCTTAGCCTCATCCTTAGGCTTATGTGTTCTGTCATGGGTAACTCCCTTGCTTTTGTTTGGGGCTGGGCTTTTACCTCTCCCTCGCTGGCTTTGTTTTCTGGCCAACTTCTCCTCTACCTTCAGTGAAAACTGATAGGCATCCTCCACTGTCCTTACTGACATCATGCTGAGCTCATCCTAGATTTCATATCTCATGCCATTTATATATCTTGAAAAAATTTCTTCATCTCTCTCCCTTTGTCTAGTTTTGATGTTCAGCTTGTAGAACTCCTCTGTGTACTCCTTAACTGTCATCCCCTTCTATCTCAGGTTCTGCATCTTCCTAAACAGATTGATTTGATAATCCTTGGGCATGAACTTAGCCTTCAGCTTGGCTACCATTCTGTCCCAACTCTTTATCTTTATTTTTCCCTTGCTTCTCCTCTCAGCCTGCAGTTCATCCCACCACAGCGTTGCATGTCCTTTTAGCCTTGTGACAATCTGTTTCACTCTTTTCTCTTCATCGACCTCTTCATTGTCGAAATGTTTGTCCATGGATCTTATCCAATCCATCAACTCTTCAACATCCAGGTTGCCTTCATATATTGGGACCTCTATCTTGGATCTGCCTCCCAATCTAGCAACTGCTCTTAGCAAGCGTTCTTCGAAAACATACTCTCCTGCGACTTCTTCAACAACATTCTCGTCCATAGCTTCCTCACTCTCTGCATCACTCATGTCTCCCGTATATGAAATTCACATGATTTTCTTATTATATTATAGCATATA
This sequence comes from Picea mariana, assembly GCA_032191745.1. Taxonomy (NCBI): domain Eukaryota; kingdom Viridiplantae; phylum Streptophyta; class Pinopsida; order Pinales; family Pinaceae; genus Picea; species Picea mariana. Next base: position 51,882 of record JASDQU011026185.1, read on the forward strand.
ATATACCTAAATGATAGTAAGGATAGCAAAAGAAACAAATTAGGTATCAACGGTTAGAAAGCTTCAAGGTAAACGAGAATAATTATTCAGATTTTGAGGATTACGTGAAGCGAGTTGCAGGTGATGGAGGAGCGCCTCTCTATGCATCGCATCATATGGGGAGTTGTAAAATGGGGGCGAGGGAAGGAGAGGGCATAGTGGATGAAAAGTGTGAGAGCTAGGATATGGAAGGATTGTATCTAGGAGATGGGAGTGTGCTTCCCACTACTTGCGGTGTCAATCCGATGGTCACAATTTCCTTCTATCCATCCAGGAAAAGGTTGAATGTATGTGCATGCAATAACACTGGGGTGAACAATGAGCACTGGTAAATGTTTCCTGCCATTAACTATTAACATCTCCGCCATTGCCTTCATGAAAACGTACATATCATGCCATTCGTATAATCTTTCCCTGAAACAATGTCATTTTCAACCATTTAGATATGTAGCAGAACACCCATGTGTATAGTTTTGTGTAAAAGAGTTTATTTAAAAGATATGTTTCATGATGGAGAAAACTGAGATTGTATGTATGCTAAAAGGAACATTAAAAGGAGATTTAATGGAACCTTTCCATGCCCTAATCTTTCAGCCCCTGATAAATTTTATTTTGAGAAACTTGTCATTATTGGAGTTTTGGAAATTTGAAAATGCATTGTCAAGGAGAACTTTGTTTTCTAAATGAAATTCAGCTTGGATGTCAAGAGGCAGATTACTACTGTGCCCCATATGAAAAGGATTCTCTAATTCCCGACCTTGACTTTGCCCACGAAAAATATGCTTGGAGATGAAAAAAACCATAAATTCAAAAAACTTAGAACATTAACACATTATAAAGTAGAAATACAAGCTAAGCAATGGATGAGTTAACAGTAGACAGTTGCAAGAAAAGATGAATCTTTTTGCATCATTTTCCAAACTCCAAAAGGCGATAAACTCTTTTTGTGTTAGTTTCCATAGAAACACTATACCTAAATGAAAAGATAAACTTAATTATATTTGCATGAAAAAGAAGCAAATGAGCTTTTATAAATTATTTATGTTAATAACTTTACTTTCCATTCTTTATGTAAATAATTTATCCATTTCATAATTTATGTATTATTTCTTCAATTTTATCTTTTAATTATTAAATTTATAATAATTGTCGGAGGAAATTGTGGCCAGCCAAGTGGACTTTGGCGCCAATTAAGAACCCACAAACGTGACCATAATGTCTTAAAAACCCACAAACTCAGCAGGTTTCCTTCGTTCTGTATTTTGCGCTGCAGAGGCTCCCGTTGCGTTGCAGAGGCTCCTGGGCTTTGCATTTTCTTCATTCGCCACGACCTTTTATTGAATTTCTCCACGGTTTTCAGCTTCTGTACGGTTTTCAGTGTTTTCAGTTTGCGCTAGCAGGGCTGTTCAGAGTCGAGAGGAATGAGTATTTCTTGACGAGTGTTAGTGTTCGGAAAACATCTTTGTAAACATTGAAGGTTTCAAATTCGTTCGGCCATTGTAGTTCTGCGACCCATTGTAGTTCAGATTTCCTCTCTCATATTTTTAGGTAGTTTAGGCGTTCGGACAGAAATTTCAGAAGATTTTCTCTCTCATATTTTTTCTTGAAGTAGTTCAGGCGTTTGGACAGAAATTTCAGAGGTATATAATTTTTTCTATAATTATCAAGTTTTGGGTATTTTCCTTCTTGTGTTTTTGTGGGAAGGACGAATGGGATTCGAAAAGATGGTACCGAAAATATTTTAGATTGATTTTATCTGAAATTTGACAAGAGTATTTGATATGTTCCACGAATTTGAAATAAGGTTTTGAAAAATCTTTTAAATCTTTGTAGATTGATATTTGCAAGTCACATTTTGCAAAATTAACGCTGGGTTTAAGGTGATCAACTGTGAGCGCATGTGCGCATGTTGTGTTTTGAGGAAAAATTTGGTCCAAAATTAGGAAACTTAAGTTCGTGCCACCTTTCTCCATGCTAACATTGTAAGAATGACAGCCGTTGAAGCTGAATGTAAACAGAAAGTTCCGATGAGTAATAATTTAGATTCGTTAGTCTATTATAACGTCTTCGATTTACATAGAAAACAGTATCATGAGTTTGTCATGTATTGGCATATTATAGGTAGTTAAGACTCTTTATTATGTGGTGCTTGTGTTCTGAATTTAAATGGTATGAATAGGTGGTTTAGTTTTTATTTGCTTGTGTGTGCAGATTGTATTGTTTCCCATTGGATTCAGGCAATCTAAGCTCCTCTTTGCCATCGACATTCTTTGCTTCTGGTCTGGTGTTTCCCATTGGATTTAGGCAGTCTAAGATCCTCTTTGCCATCGACATTCTTTGTTTCTGGTCTGGTGTTTCCCATTGGATTTAGGCAGTCTAAGATCCTCTTTGCCATTGACATTCTTTGCTTCTGGTCTGGTAGAGCAGCCCCAGATCCTTTGGTTAATCTTTTATTGCAGATTCCATAGTTCATATGGATCCATCACCAAGAAAGCGGAAAGGAGCAGCAGTAGACCCTTCCAATTTTGAACACTCAGCTTGTCTATGCATTGGCCTCGCACCTTTGTTTCCAACAGCAGAGGAAGCGGACGAAGGAAAAGAGGAGGGATGAAGAATCGGCATGCTTACATTTGCATCCTACAGCGGCTTCCATTGCTCCTCCTCCAAGAAAGGGTTGTTTACCTAATTCACCGGAAAGAGGATTCAAGAGAAAGGTCGGTTGTATTCATGCTTCTACCCGGACTGGTAGGAAGCGAAAGCTTGAAAAATATTATGATTTGGGCCCCTAATTGGGACGAGGAAAATTTGGTCTGGTGAGAATATGCAAGAAGAAAGCTACTAGGGAAAATCTGGCCTGCAAGACTCTGCCCAGAAAGACTGAAGAAAATGTCTATACGGAAGTTGAGATTATGCAGCATCTTTCAGGCCATCCTGGTGTTGTCACACTCCAAACCGTGTATGAAGATGCAGAATCTTTGCATATTGTGACGGAGTTATGCTCTGGCGGACGCCTGATCGACAAGATTTCTAGGAATGGATGCTACTCTGAGCATCAGGCAGCAAACTTGATCAAGGAATTAATAATGGTCATTAAATATTGCCATGAGTTGGGCGTTGTCCATCGGGATATAAAACCTGAGAATGTTCTCCGAACCAGTTCTGGA
>JASDQU011026187.1:0-11823 GCA_032191745.1 Picea mariana
CCCAAAAACTCAACTACTGCAATCCCTCTTTCCTTGGGAGGTTTGCACCCCACTTGAGAGAAGCCTGAGGGAAGTTCGCACCCTGCCTGTGTGTAGCCTACGAACTTGCTTGGGAAGTTCGCACCCTGCTTCATTGTAGGGTGAGGGGAGTTCACACTTCTCCCTTAAGCAGCCTGCGAGAATCACCTTGAAGTTCGCACCCTGCCTTTGTCTAGGGTGCAAGAATTTATTCTCTGAGAATGAGATGAGAATATAGTTCGCACCCTGCTAGAGATGGGACTTGCGAGAATGAAATTATGTTTGCACCTCACTTCCGTGACTCCGTGGCCTCCGTGGCTCTGATACCATGTAGAAATTTCGATACAAATTAAGTATTCCTATGATTCTCCTGATCTAACAATTATATGCCACTGTTAAATATAGAATCGCTTCTACTATTATTCTTGTGGAAAAATTAAACCATGATCACAACCACGATCACAAAGTGAAATATCAATAACACATAACACAGAAGTTTTTACCGGGAAAGCGTAAAGCTAAAAACCCCACTATCATATATTATGTATATCATGAATCATGAAACAATCTCATACAAAACTCTAATCCAAGAGCTCTCAGTACAATACAATCGTCTCACACTGTCATACACAATTCAACAAATACATGTTCCAATTCCTGTGTCCAGACAGCTTGCCTCCTCTGCACAATCTCTGCAATTCGAATTCTCACAATGAATTACCAATTGTTTAGTTTTCACATGCTCATAAACATATCCACTGCATGTGTGATTAAATCACAACTGATAGCCAAACTGTCCCTTTCACCTGTTATCTCAACTGGGTCTCCACTAGATCTGACATGCATGTAGTTAACGGTGGCGAATATTCAGTTGCATTTGAGTTCACTGATTAACTGAACTCTCACTAGTGCATGTTTAGTTACAACTAGTACAATTGATCTTAACTCACTTAACTACACTTATAATTCTGTTGCAAATCCAACTCACTCAGTTATGAATGAAATAATAGATTAATATTTATTGTCTAATTTATTTAAAGGAAAAGTAAATTAGACACATGTTTCTTGTTGACTTTTCAACAATGCATTCTAATAGATCTAACTGAACCATTCATCCATCCATTCATAAACTAACTACTGATAGAAGGTAAATATGCAATAAACAACACACATAACACAGGTTTTACTGTGGTTCACCCCCTCCTGGGATAAATCCACAAAGATATGGCTTCTAGGATCTCTTATTTATGTTATTTTACAATCTTATTAGCCGTTACAATCTCTTACCAAAACCGTAACCCTAACATGGTTAGGTTTTCCTTCCTGCACGCCTTGCATGCTTTCCTGATCCAGATTTTATGAGCAAAATGAAATGACTATAGATTATTAACAGATGCTTAACACAGAATAACAAAGATACAGTAAAATTGGTTTTCTATTCAATAAGGAAATAAGTTGAAACTGTAAAATGCAATGGAAAACAAGCTTGTTGGAATGGTGGTGGCTTATCTTTGAGGAGAGATGTGATGATTGTGCTCATTCACAAGAAGATAATTACAATGAGGCTTTGAAGGCCTTTTTACAATAAACACGATTTTCAAAAATTCTATACATCCAAAAACCTAACCTTAGGCGATGGAGCGCCAAAAGTCATGTGGGCCTCATTTGGGTAAGTCAGTACATCAATTTCCCGGGGTCGTAACTTTTTCATACGATCTTCATTTTAGGCGTATGATAACCTGTTGGAAATATATATCCGAGGAATACAATATTTGCCTAAAATTTCATGACAAAATTTTTTGATTGCAACATACCCAAAAAATGTCATTTAGGGCCTCATAACAGCTCTGGAAGTTCAAGACCCGAAAAACTGCTAAAAATAGTAAATTACAAAAATTGCCAGAAAATTGTTTTGAGCTAGCTGGAAAAGGCGCGTGGCCACCGATATCCACCTAGATCAATCCTCCCTCCTTAGGAAGAAATGGTCTCCATTGCATTGAGTTCCCCCATCAAATAAGGAAATTTCTGCTGAATTTGGCCTCGGGTGAGCCACTTGCCTTGGTGCAGGAGATGCCCTGCTTTGAAGAATCAATAAAGATGGATCCTTTGTTGTCGAGTGCCCTTGATATATGTGTCCACAATATGATCACTGGATTCCTATTGTATGCAGTTGGATTTGATCTCTATTGGTGTCAGTTTTTCTGCTACGTATGAGGTGTCCAATAATGGTGGGAAATAAGGTCGAAGGAGGTCCACGTTGAACATTGGGTGTAGGCCAAGGAAAGGCAGAATGTTGAGCTCAAAATAATTATGCCCCACAACCTTGGTGATGGTGTATGGCCCATAACAGAATGGACAAAGCTTCTGATGGGGTCCTGTAAGGCGTTCTTTCTGCAAGTGCAACCAAACTTTTTCGCCCACCGAAAACTTATGTGGCACCTGATGTTTATCATGGCGCTGCTTGTAATTATCAATGGACTTATGTAGGATATCATGAACCTATTGGAAGATGTGTTGGATTCACTCAATGAATCGGGTGGCTTTGTCATCTTCAGTTTGAGCAGGAGATGAGTCGGTCGAGGTGACCGCAAGGGGAAGTGCAACATCTATGGGACCCAATGGTTGGAATCCCAACCCCACCTGAAAGGGGCTGTGGACGGTTGAGCTATAAAAGGATCATTTGTAGCTATGATGGACATAGGGAAGACTCTCATACCATGTGTGAGTGTGCTTGGAATTATACATGTGTAGGATATGCACGATCATTCGATTTACGACCTCGATTTGGCCATCTGTCTGGGGGTGGAAGGTCGTGGATTTGGTGAGCTTGGTGTCCAGCAGTGACCAGAGGCTCGACCAGAATGTGCTAAGAAATAGACTGTCCCAATCTGAGACAATGGTTTGTGGGATCCCAAAATGTACCCAGACTCGTTCAAAGAAGAGCTTGGTAGTGGCTTCTGTTGTGATGTTCTTCTTGCAGGCAACCAGAATCGCCATCTTAAAAAGCGATCAAAAACCACAAAAACACAGTCATTTACTCACTTGGTGGACGGGAGGTTGGACATGTAGTCCATTGAGATGGATTCCCATGGCCTGTCAGGAGTAGGAAGAGGGGTGTATATTCCCTATTTCTTAGTGGTTGGTTTGGCAATAGCACAGGCAGCGTAGGCTTGATATACTTGCTAACCTCCTATCGAAGTTTCGACCAGTAGAAATGTTTATGTAGCATCGCCATTGTCTTTTTGATGCCAAAGTGTCCTACCACTTGACTGTAGTGGGCTTACTAGATCAGCTTCACTTGCTTTCTTGATCAAACACAGATATGGCCCAAACGACACAACAACCCATCCTAAAGATGGAAATTATCGACAACTGCGTTTGCACCCAACATTTGGTAGGTGGTGGCAAATTCTGGGTCTGTCTCAGAGAGTTGGGGCCATATAGAGGTCTCATGGCCGCAAGAGTCTAGCACCATGGCGAGTGTCGTGACTGGTGGTCTACTGAGGCAATCAATGATGCGGTTGATGCTTCCTGCTTTATACTTGATGTTGAGGTGGAATTGTTGTAAGTATGTGGACCACTTTTGATGGCGGTCATTCTATAATTTTCCTTGTGTCTGCATGAACTACATTGGCTTATGATCAGTGTGGATGACTGTCTCCCTCCCAAGAATGTAATGTCTCCACTGGCGACAGGCTTTCACAATGGATTACATTTCTTTGTCATAAGTAAGATACTTACGGAAAACATCTGATAGTGTCTCACTATGATAGACCACGGGGTGGTCATGCTGAGTGAGAACGACGCCCACAACATAGTCTGAAGCATCTGTCTTGATCTCAAAGGGATGTTGCAGGTCTGGTAGTGAAAGTACTGGGGTTGAGCACAAACTATGCTTCAAATCATCGAATGCTTGTTTTTGGGACTGACCCCATGCAAATTTTTCCTTACCACCACCCCTGGTTATTTGGCTGAGGGCCCATGCAATATAGGAGAATCCCAACATGAACCTGCGGTAGAAATTGGCAAGGCCCAAGAAGCTTCGAAGTTCAATGAGTGTGGTTGGGGTTGGCCAGTCATGGATGAATTGGATCTTGGTTGGATCCACATGTATGCCATGTTGATCAACAATGTAGCCCAGGTTATGGACCCTATCCATGCCGAGGAGCATTTTTCCAAGTTGGCGTATAGCTTGTGCTGTCGCAGGGTGTGCAGAACCTGTTGAATATGTTGCAAGTGTTCTGCCCAAGACTTGCAATAAATGAGAATGTCATCCAAATACACCACTACAAAAGTATTGGTGAATGGTCACAATATATCATCCATCATCCTCATGAAACTAGCTAGAGCATTTGTCAAACCAAAGGGCATGACCAACCATTTGAGAAGGCCTTCCTTTGACTTGAAGGTGGTCTTCCATACATCTGTCTATTATATCGGGACTTGGTGGTAGCTAGACTTCAGATCAATCTTACTGAAGTATTTGGCCCCCATGATTTGATCAAGGAGGTCGTTGATTCGGGGAATTGGGTACCAATTTCTGACTGTGATTTTATTTAGGGCCCAGTAATCAATGCATAGTCGCCAGGTTCCATATTTCTTCTATACCAGCACGATTGGGCTCCCACAAGGTGATTATATGGGACATATGTGCCCCTTGTGGAGCAGTTCTTGGATCTGTTGTTTGATCTCCTCATTCTCTAACATAGAGCGGTGATAGACTGGCCCATTTGGAAGCAGTGCGTCGGGGTTCAGATCGATGGGGTGCTTGACCTGACAGTGCAGAGGTTCCTCGGTAGGTGAGGAGAAGATATATGAGTATTCTTTGACAGCCTTATCTACTTGCCTCTTCTATGTGGAGAGGTCAGTCGCAGAGACCCTGGATATGGTTGTGATCTTTCGCTCATTCTGAGAGCGAATCACAAAGAAGACAAACTTCCCCATCTGAGAGATGACCTTCCTTCATTTCTTGGCAGAGATCAAGGAAATAGAACTAGGTGAGACTGCCTCGGGTATCCTATACAATTTCCTATTCAAAGTAATAATAACACTACGAGGCTTAGACTCATATACATCATGATATTTCCATAAATAAGGTTGGCCCAAAAGAACATTACAAACTTTGAGAGGAGAAACATCATACAATACCTCGTCTTTGAAGGGCTTAATGTCATACAATAGTCGGCATTATTGGTTGATGAAGAGATCGCTTCCTTAGTGGAGCCATCCAATGGTGTAGGGTTATGGGTTCGGCGTTGTCGACAGGGCCATCCGCTTCACAACCTCTGCTGAGATGAGGTTCTTCTGGATACCGCTATCAATGATGAAGTGCAGCGGGGTGCCTTTTACCCACATCTGTGAATGGAAGAGGCACTCTCCTTCTTCTGGATCATCTGGTTCATCGGGTCGGAGCTTGGTGGTAGCAACGGTGGTACTGGGTTTCGCGTCAATGATTCGTCTTCCCCTTTCTAGTTATGACTCAGAGTCAAAACCCGCATTTGATTCAGAGGCTTTCACTTCAACCACCAACGACTTCTTTGAGCGGCAGTCAACAGTGTTATGCCAAGGGCTCTTATGGAAGTCGCACCACTTCCCGGTATCTTTCTTTGTCTTTTTGGTGTCCCTCTTTGCTTGCGTCTTGGACTGGTTGTCCTAATACTGTCCATATTTTCTCTGTCCTTTTTTCTATGGGTTGGGGCAGCCCTTTCCTGTCTTTTGTTGTGGGGGGTTCCCGGGCCCAAATTGTCACATCTTTTGTTTGAGATTTTGGTCAATTTTGACAGCATATCGGTAGGTCGCACCCAAGGACGAGATGTCCAGAAATTCCATTTCAGTCTGGATGTATCTATGAAGAGCACCACAATATTTGAGCACCATATGTTTCTCTGAATCTTTGATACCCAGCTTGGTGCGCAAGGTATGAAAGATATTTGTGAACTATGGCACTTCTTGGTCTCTTTCTTGTGGTAGTGTGGTCCATTTGGTATACAAGTCATCATAACTTCCAACAGGGTAGTATTGTTCCTTAATAGAATCCCTCAAGTATTCCCAGGTGGTTGTGACTGTAAATAACAAGGGTTCATCTATTTCCTTTTGCTCACAGAAAGTTTCCGACCAATCTTTGACATGGGGAACGGATTTGAGGAGTGCAAAAGTAATCTGTTATCTATTTGAAAAGTTATGGACATAAAAATACCCTTCTAGTAGATTCAACCACTTGTCTACACCATCTTTATCTATCTGACCTTCAAATATAGGAATATCGAAGTTTATTTGTACCTTGAAAGGGGCAACACATCCGCTCAAAGAAGATGCGTCGCCTATTGGTAGCCATCGAAGGATTTGCGTGAAACTTTCCATCATCTCGTTCCTCTGTTGCGTGAGGGCTTCCTCAAGAAATTTTTTGAAAGGATATCCTATCCCGTCATCTTTCTTCTCTCTTTCCATGAGATGTCACTTGGGCATGCGAGAGTTTTGTTCCTCAAGAGAAACAAGCTCGAGACCCAATTCTTTGTACTCTGACCTCATTGGGGACATGCATTAAGACAACAAGGAGCAGACTGCTCTAATACCACTAATCTGAATTTTATGAGCAGAACGAAATGACTACAGATTATTAACATATTCTTAACATAGAATAACAGAGATACAATAAAACTGGTTTTCTATTCAATAAGGAAATAAATTGAAACTGGAAAATGCAGCGGAAAACAAGCTTGTTGGATTGGTGGCAGCTTATCTTTGACGAGAGATGTGACAGATGTGCTCATTCACAAGAAGATAATTACAATGAGGCTCTGAAGGCCTTTTTACAATAAACCAGAGTTTTTTTCCACTGGATTCAAAACAATACCCAAAAAAACTGAGCCTTTTTAGTACTTTTTACAATGAGTTTTTTTGGGTATTGTTTTGAGCCAGCTGGAAAAGGTGGGTGGCCACCGATATCAACCTGGATCATTTCTTCCTTTGCATGCAGATTTCTCTCACAAGTGTTTCTTTTCTTAGCAGTTTTTATTCTCCAAAATTGGGTTTTACCCTCCAAAAATAGACCTTTCCTCAAAATAGGCATGTGCCCAACAGTCTGGAACCGAACCTTTGGCTTCTGACATAATATCCTCTTTTGGGATTTCCCTCTGCCTTCATAGACACCTCCTCCTCGAGGTCTACCATCTCCCTTTTATCCTTGTAGGAGTAGAGGTTGAGATAATGATTGGTGGCTTCCTGCATAGCCTAAGGAACCTTAGTTCTAGACCGCATCTTGCTTATAGAGGGAACTCCTCGTGGCCCGCTTTTCTGTTGGTCTCGGTTTTCAAAGCCAATCACATCCTTCTTAGATATAGTTTCTTTGCTTCTTCTTGGCTCCATTCCTTTGCATCATCTCTCATTTCATGCCCTCTACCTTCCTAACCTCTATTGTTAATGCCCGAGATAATTAGTAGGGAGCCCTATAGGTGATTATTACCACCATGTTACAGGGACTCGAGGTGAGAGAAAACATGTAGGGAGCCCTACAGGTGATTCTTACCACCATGTTGCAGGGACTCAAGGTGAGAGAAAACCCCCGAGTCACCACACTACTAGTTTCTTCCCCATAGCTCTGATTTCTCTAGGTATCTATAGCAATACCAATCCAAGTCTGAAGGGAATCCACTATTATGCTTGTCTTATTCCTTGTCTTCTTTCATTGATAAATAGATTGAGCCTTCTATCTCGAGATTCGTTCTCGCTGCCTCAGCCTACCTAGCTTAACTACTAGGGTCCTTTTCTTACCACCGTATTGCAGGGAATCGAGGTGAGAGAAAACCTGTAGGGAGCCCTACATGTGATTCTTACCACCGTGTTGCAGGGACTACCCTTCGAAATTAAACCCGAGAGAAAACCATGGTTTAAATTGCGGGATCGCCCTTCGAAATTAAACCCTGCGCAAATTCGACCCCCACAATCAATCTCGGTCGTTGATCTCTAGAACTCATGATCCATGATACTTCAGTCTTGATTAGCTTGGCGCTCCTGCCAGATTTAGCCCTTCCCTGCCAGATTTGGTCCCTTTCCTGTTTTATCAAGCTTCCAAACCGGTTTAGCATTCTACTATATTCTAAAATATGATCCATCAAGTTTCCTTGCAACTTTTCGTGGCACCATAATCCTTAAGGAAAAAAAATTATCCTGCCTATAACAAGAGAAGTCTGTAAGATCTACACTGAATGAAAAACTGTTAATTTCACATAGTAAAAAGATTTTGAAAATTGAAGATCTTTATTCACAAAGTCTATCGGTCTTCGAAGAATTTATTAAAAATATAATGGAATTTATTATTTGGTGATTCACAATCTTTATTGAAATCATTAACCTTAATCAATCATAGATGCCATTAACACTTTGACAATTTGACGTTCGGAATCTTTGGATGTGAGAGGGAAAAAATCTCCCGAAGGTCAAATTCATAGAGACGTTAATATCTTATTAATCACTTTTATGTTTTAATTAATCATGTTTTAAACATTGAGTTAGCCTTAAGTACTTTGGAGATTCGGCATTCCAGAGTTTTTTTGTTTAGAATTCTTGGAATACCCGAAGCGCAAAGCTCCGAAACGATCGTTAAATATTTCCTTTTAAAACTTGGGAAGCTTCTACACTTCAGAGATTATTAGTACCATTTGATCAAATTGGAGTAACTAATCGACGAAAGATATTGTATGTGCCTTATTAACCAATGGATTTACTTTAAAATTAAAAGGCAATTCTCTAAGTTTTTTCCTTTTTGGGTGAGAATTTTATTTCTAAGAGGCAAAATCTAAATTTCAAAAGCTCAAAATTATGTGTGTTCTAACATAAGCTCCATCTAGGGATTGTGGCTCCCTGTGAGGTGCGAAAGAATAGTAGACCAAATTCCTTTATTGGGTAAATGGAGTCATTATTTATTTTTGAAACATTTTTGAGTTTTATTTAAGAATTAATCATACATAAAAAAAAATGAACTTAACCAAATCTCAAAAACCTTCAAAACATACTTAATGATTGATCTCAAATTAGGCTATTTAAAATTTCCTTTTCCTAAAAATGATTTCAGAATTGTAGATAATCAAAATAATTTTAACTAAAATACCAGGCTTCGACTGACTTTGTTTGCTTCAAGGTTAAGCAGATGTAACATATTTATTTAGTGAATCCCTAGTTGGTTCAGAATGTAAATATCATCGGAAAGAGAACTAGACAACATAGTATGATATATAGATATGTACGACAACCTTTCAGATATCATAGATATTGCTTCACTGTCAGTGAGCTTGTTCAGTACGCTGGTGAAGTTATCTACTTCTCCCATTGAATTTTCTTTCACCACTTCAATTAACACTTTTTCATTTCATTGAGATGAGGGCAATCGATATACAAATTTCCTTTCATCATCTCTTCTGTACAAGATGGGGGTAATCAAATTATGAATTTCCTTTCACCATATTTCTTATATTTTAATATTTTGAAGTGGGGGCAATCAATTTGTATGTAACATACGAGGGATGATATCTGTTTAAAATTTTGAAAAGAAGGTCTGCCAACAATTTTAAGAATACTTTGAAACTAACTTTCTTCCAATTTTCAATACACCTTCGCCTATAGGAAAAACATTTATGGGGATTTTAATCTTTTCAGGGATCAACCTTGAGAGAATTAGTCATTTTAAAGTCCGATAGTAGAGCTAAAATTATCAGGATTAGCCTAGACATAATTTTTCAATTAAAATCAAATGAACATAAACATTTTTGCCTAATCTTGTTTTGGAAATATGTTTTTAAAGTTTTCAAAGTCAAGGTAAGTTTCTTTATTTCTATGAAGACTAATAAGAAAGGAGAGAGAAAATATGAAGTGGATAAGAACTTGGGGATAGGTAAAAATTGACCCAATCACAAATTTGAAGGATCTAAAATAAAAATATCCTAATCCTACACAAGTTTGTGTAGTTAGTTCAGGCTTCCTTCGAGCTTATTTATTATTATTTTATTTTCTTTCAGATATGGCTTTAGAATTTATCAACATGACACTCCAAATTATAATTTAATACCTCTCTGATTTTTAGGTCAGGTGATAATATTTTATGAGAAACACTTCCTCCACATTCATTTCAAAAAGAATTTTTAAACTTTATTTGAACTATAAGAAGAGTAGGGACCTATACCTTATTTTCCTTTTGAAATTTCAGCAAGGCAGATTATTTATTTATCACATGTTTTTAGAGAAATCAAATTCTTGAAAGACGAGTGTCGAGTTTTTATTCATCCTCATCTCTTGTTCAACAGGATCTATTCTGCGAAAGGAATGAAATTAAAATATCAGATAATCCTGTAGAATAGAGATGATATGTGATACATATGTTTTTTGTTTTTATTTTTTATTTGAATGATGCCAAGCAATCATAAACTTATTGAAACTATTTACAACAAATGATCGAATGACTCAGATAAAAAACAAAAGAAAAATTGAAAATTAAAATAGCCAATGTCAATAAAATCTGATATATATAATGGAAATTCAAAATGTAACTACTGCATGAAATGTTTTAAATAACGCTTGTTGATATGGGCCTCGAGAATCTTTCCATTAATATTTTCCAGCGAGAATGAATTTTTTCCCTCAACAACTGCAATTTTGAAAGGTCTGAACCAGAGATGATCGAATTTTCCATGTTTCCCTACATCTTCCTTTCTAGCTTCTCATCTTAAAACTAAATCTCCAGGAAGAAACTCCACGTCTTTAACTTTTTTTATCAAAAAGGGCTTTCATACTATCCTGGTATTTTTTGAGTTTATCATCCACTTATACTTTGTTTCGTTGAAATTCGATGATTTGATTTATTCTTCTTGTAACAGTATTCAGTTCTTCATTTGCATCCTGCCAAAGTTTCATCACAGGAAGAGAAATATTAATGGGAAGAATAACATCAGTACCATAGACTAATTGGAAAGGAGACATACCTATAGATTTCTTGGTGCCAATTTGATTTGCCCATAAGGCATATTTTAAGTGTATATGCCAAGATTTTTTATTTTCCGTCAAAACTTTCTTGATTATAGTCATCAAGCTCTTGTTAGATGATTCAACCAACCCATTTCCCTGAGGATAATAAGTTGTAGAATGACCTGAAATAATATTGTATTTCTGACAAAAATTGATCATTGCCATAGATTTAAAATCCTAAGCATTGTCAATAACTATTTTCCTAGGACAACCAAATCTTGCTAGGATGTTTTCTTCCAAAAATTTTATCACTATTGAATCTGTAGCATTTTGAGTTGGAATGGCTTCAACCCATTTCATAAAATAATCAGTAGCAGTTAGAATCCATCTGTGTTGGGCACTCGATTGTGGATGAATTTCTCCAATGAAGTCTAAGCCTCATTGTTGGAAAGGAGCTTCAACCTTTATTGGAATTAAATGTAAGGCAGGAAGATTTTGCTTACCAAAAAACAATTGGCATGAATTGCAAGCTCTGACCATTGCATTTACATTGGTAAATAATTTTGGCCAATAATATCCTGCCCTTAAAATTTTGTAAGTTGTTTCTCTCCAGGCATGATGTCCTCTGCATACTCCTTCATGAAATTCATCAATGACATCTTTTGTTTTAGATTCTATTAGGAAACACAACAGGAAACCCAGAGGGTATTTCCAGTATCACTTGCCATCAATAATGCAATACTTAATTGCATGTAGCTTTAAAGTTATTGCTTTAGAAGGAGTCATGTCATTTGGGCATTGAAGAGTAAGGAGGTATGTAAAAATATAATTGTACCAAGATGAGGAGGAAAA
>JASDQU011026189.1:0-26090 GCA_032191745.1 Picea mariana
GAAAATCTGTCTCTGCGTGTATTTTATGTGTGACTGATGATCTTTACTCTTACTGTCCATATGCTGTATGATTGGTTGATGACACATGAAGAAATCTTAATAATTATTTAAAAGGCATAAAATTGTTTAATCTTATAAACAACTGATTCACCCCCCCTCTCAGTTGTTCTAGTATTTCCAACACATGTGTCCATCACTTGTCACCCGTTCCCACCTTTCTCTGGGTGCTTGTTGTTATGCCACCTGTCAACCATGCGGTCCCCACTTATGGATGGGTCACATGTTTGCATGAGCTCTCGGTGCTCGACACTTCATGACTTCTATAATAAAAAAGAAACTCCCTCAAGTTCCGAACCCCCGATAGGCGATAACCACGAAAATTTTGATCCAATGGTTCTCCCGTGCCTTGGATCCAATGGTCATAACCACATCGCGATCTCGCGAATCATGAGTTCATGCAGCCCTACCCTTTACCACTCCAAGTTGTGAGTTAGAAAAATGCTACTCTCCTGCCTATACAAAGGCTAAGATCGACGGTCAATAGGGCTCCATTAGATCCTTGGATCTACGGTCCGAGATCCCATCGCTACATGCGAAGGTTCAAAGGGTCGAGGTGTTAACACCTACGCTCCTTCTCTAGATCCATCGGTCTCAACAAATATGGGGTATTCCCAAAAGGATTCTGACCATTCGTCTACCAAATGATAGGGTATTCTCTCTTTCTATAATTTGGCTCACTATCCCTTCTGAGCTTGAATCACGAAATTCAACTTCTCATGCCTTCAAACTCCCATGACTCTGAGACCTTAGAGAGCTATCCTTCCTTGCATAAGGTTTCCAAACCCAGATCGCATAAACCTTCATACAGTTCTTGGGAAATCGCCCCAAATCTTAGTCGAGTCTTTGGGTAAAGGTTCGGCACAGTTCCAAGGTTTATGGGGTAATCCCTGGGGAAGAGTACTCTTGAGGAGCCTTCCCTTAACATTACAAGAGTTAAGGAAATAAGACGATTCTTAGTGGGGAGAATTCATGCCCCAACCTTAATCCTTTGTACAGAAACTGACTATGGCATGTATGTATACACATGCATCCATTATTTCCAGTCTAACACACCAGGCAATCATTCTACACAGAAATTATTATGGGCATATAAACATAAGAATGTATTCATGATATTTAGTTCAAAATACAAGGTATAAAACACTTATCAGATCTACCAGGCATGATGCAACTACTGAGAGGGGTGCTCATTTCCACCCAACTATGGGCTCAGTGACTCCAAATGGATTTACCACTAGCCACCCCCGAGCTATACCACGATGCTTTGAGGTTCATTCTCCTACTTCCAGCTCAACATAAATCAAGGATGAAGGTTACTCTCCTTCTCCTGATGCAGGAAAATAATATAGGACAAAGGTTACTCTCCTTCTCTTGATGCAGGAAAGTAATCTAGGATGAAGGTTACTCTCCTTCTCTTGGCATTCAGAACTCCTTGTGTTTCCAGGGTTTCTCCAATCTCTTTCGTGATCCCCGTCATGCACACTACTCTCTCCTACCACATTTCCTCTCTTGCCAATTTCTGTCAACAAGGTTGCGTGTGGCGCAAATTCCACTATCCATGGTCAGGTCTGAGGGTTGTTTTGGATGGGTGGTTCACCCCCATCCCCTTATTAAATCTTGAGGAGCCTCCCTACCTACCAATCTGACAGGAAATCCATTCCAGGATCAGAGAACTACTTTGGTTTGTGAGCAAGTATAAACCAGTATGGTACTAGCTCGGTGGAAGTTAACGCAACCATTCCAGGTCCCTTCCACCACCTCTCATTATCCATCATGGTCTCTTTTAGCACATCCCCTTCTCAACAGTCATGCAACACATATTCATTATATAATTTACATTCATNATCTTTACTCTTACTGTCCATATGCTGTATGATTGGTTGATGACACATGAAGAAATCTTAATAATTATTTAAAAGGCATAAAATTGTTTAATCTTATAAACAACTGATTCACCCCCCCTCTCAGTTGTTCTAGTATTTCCAACAAGGCCTACTTTTTCTGTTAGCCTTCTAGGTCAATGACTTAGGAGCGGATGTACATGTGGGGTGAGATAATTCCCAAGAGGGTCCAGTCATAGTTTCTGGACAGGATTTCCATTGACACACTAGGGCTACTAGCTAGTGAATCCAATCACATGCTCGTGATGGTGTCATGTCCTTAGGCGAGGTTGGATTGGAGAGGATGTTTGAACATCCTCTTCACACCGGATGATCCACCAAATGCTAGAGGCAATATTAGTGTTTTGTTTAAATTATTTTAGTTTCATTTTATTATCTTATTTAATTAGAATAAAATTAATTCTAACACATTCTTTAAATTCTTTTATTATTTTGTTTAATGAAATTGTCTAATTATTGTTGTGTATTATATATTTTTCAAATATTGGCACATTCCTTGGGGACGTGCCTCCTCCACCACCAGATGTGGATGAGGATATGTCTGAGGTCATGATGGGTCAGGGTCCTCGGGTGCAGATACCCAACTGCCTGCATTGTAGACCGGATACTAGATTTAGGTTGGAGTTAAGTGGCCGACTCTGTGCACTTTTGGTTGAGGTGGGAGTTTTCCCTGTGTTGATGCAAGACATCAAGGAAGATCCTATTCTCTTTGAGATTTGGAGGGAGATGTCGCATGATATGGTGCCACTTATGTGTCATATTGTCAGAGTTACCAAACTACTAGTAGTGAGGAGGGTCGTCAATGATACACACTCATCCAATACCCCATCGACTAATGAGAGTGGTCGTGATCCTTCTCCACGTCCTCCTCCTCCTCCTTCACCTCACCTAGATGAGCAAGCAACACTTATTTCTCCATTGTTTGTTTCTCATCGGAGAGTTGACCTTCCACTTTCTCCTAACCATCCATCATATTCTACTATAGACCAGGCCTCCACTACCATTGTAGATATGATTATCACATCGGTTGCACTGGATATGTTCTAGTAGTTATTTGACTTGTTCATTATATATATATATATATATATATATATATATATATATATATATATATATNTGGTGCATTTTTTTCATGTTGATGTACATAATTTATATGTTGGTGTTGATGTGTATATTGTTAGGTCGTGTTAGATATGTTTGTTAAATGTGCTTGATAGATGTGTATGTTATACAATGTTCATTAGATTTCCATTTTTCATGTTGATCATGATGATGTACTTGATTAATTTATATGTCGATGTTGATGTGTACATTGTTAGGTCATGTTAGATATGTTTGTTAAATGTGCTTGATAGATGTGTATGTTAAATGATGCTTGTTAGATGTGTGTGATGATGATGTTAGACAATGCTTGTCTTTTCTTAGATGTGATCACAATGATGATGCTATGTTATATTATTATATTTGTGTGCTAGCTAAGTAATGGCATTTATATGTGCTAAAGGTATATATAATTATATGATGTTAGCGAATTTAAATGTATATTTTAGATTATGTTTATGTTTGTTAGATGGTTATCATCATGATGTTTATTTTTATTAAATGATCTTTATTATAGATTATGTATTGGTGAACTTACGAATCTTACCAATTATATAAAATGACAACTATAAAAACTATGGCGAAATTTTTCTAATAACATGTTGTTACGACTTTATCATGAAAATAATTCTTAAAATTTTATATTAAACATGCAACGACATATAAATATCTTCAAATAGAAATACAAAATTATGTTTCAGTCAATCGTTCTATGCAATCACAAATAATTTGAAAGACAAACACATTACGCATCAAATTTATTGTTAACCAACTAAATTTGTTCAAAGATTTATTATAATTAATTTTCCATTTCTTTCGTCACAATGATGAATAAAAAACAATATAATTAGCAAAATAAAAATAACAAAAAGATACAACAACAGTATAAATGATGAAATAAAACGTGTACATATGAATCTTTGTTAGCATCACCCTGATTAGCTTCCTCGCTTGGCATGATAACAATGATGTTCTCAAAAATATGTTTTGATCTAGGGTTGTGTCTTAATACGAACCACCAATCCCTATCAAACACATCTGGGTAAAAAAACACTTGGTTGTAGTGTTTTGGAAAAACATAAGGCTCCTTAGCTTCATACCACATATTTCTAGAGTTGATACATATAATACCACTATCACAATCTTCCTTTACATTATTTCGATCAAAGGTGTCCCACCACTTGCACCTAGAAATAACACATTGGAAAGAAGAGAAGTCCACTCGAATTATCTCTTGTATTTTTCCAATGTAACCTAACTTCTCTCGTATTAGGTTTTGATCGCGGTGGCTAGCACGACTAGATTGGTTGAACTCAACTTCCACTCCACATTCTTGTGTTATGTGTCCATCATCAACATCCTCTATGTGAAAATGGTGTCCATATTCCAACATAGATGGGAACAAATGCACCTATAAAAAAGTGAAAAAATCACACTGTCATGTGTCTAATAACCCAACCAATAAAATATAAAATATAGATGTTACAATTCAAAGGTGCATTATGAAGTGAAAAATGTACACAAAGAGATTATTACCAAGTTTTTGCATCCAATCCCTATGTTTAGTGCTTCCTATTCAACATGCGGGTAACGATCAGATGCACCGTATTTCTCTCTGACTTGGTCAGCAACCCAACTATTGGGGCATATCATTGGATTATTTTCTTTTAAATGATCAGGATAAGGCATGTTTATACCATTCAACCATCTAAATTATTTATTGTGACTATCCCATTTCCTCCTCTTTTGTTCATACAATGCAACCCACGGTTGTGTTGCCTCTGAATTGTAAAGAATGAATTTATTGATGGCGTCAATTTCTAAATTTGTTGATATATATATTCATGAAATCAAACTGACATATAGTATGTATGAGATCAAAATATGCATTATGAAGTTCAGTGTAAATAGCTACTGTGTAGAAATTTGGCAAACGATAAGTCACTTACTCTTTATCAAGCGCCTTTTTCCATTCATTTGGAGAAGCTCCCCTTCTCTTTTGTCTTCATCCATTTCATCGTCCCAAATCACCACACCTAGTGTGTTGTCGATCCACTTGATGTACTCACTGGAATAATAGAAAGACTCATATGATATGTACCCCTCTGTCATAGACCCCTCGGGTTTTTCCCTTTATTGAACAAATCCTTTCAATTTATTCATGTACCTCTCTAAGAAGAAAATATGATGACATGAGACCACTCCGACTAATTCAACCTCATCTACTAGGTGAATTAGAAGATGAACCTGCAAGTCCATGAAAATCGTCAGCAATTCCTTTTCAAAAATACAAAAAATCTCAGCTATCTCTTGACGCCACCGTGGAATGCTATCCATATGAATTTCCTTTAATGTGATCTAACGTACAAATGCATATAATTTAGATATGGCACGTCATAGGTCCTGTGGGAATTCATGGTTCACACACCCATGCACGAGCAGAGGATAATGACACTACAAAGTAAACACATACAAAATTAATTATGTGTTATCCCATGGCATAAAAATTAAAGCAAATAATAAGATCATGTTTTTGGCATATGTACTCTTAGAAGGTTTAAATGGTCATGTGATTTCAACCCCGACAGATGGTATTCCACAGTGAAGTTGTGTCATAGTGAAGACCCATATAAATAAGGCACCTTCACACCCAATATAACTTCCTTTTTCCAAACAAATATCATCTTTCATCAAAATCCATGGGACATCACCTTCTTTTAAATACCAAGAGGGACCAGCTTCTCCTCTATTTTCTTGTCTTGGCCAATGTTTCTTTTTAATTTTTGAAGAAATGAGATCTCTCCTAACAACCAATCTGTCACTTTCTTTTAATGATATGTTCTTCCATAAAGAAGATGAAACATTTTTAAATATATGCATGGAATCTAGTAAGTGGGAAATCTTAAGATGCTCCCAATATGGGAGATCATAAAAGACAGATTTCCTTTTCATCCAAATGGGAGTTTTCTCAACATAGGTGTCGAAAAATTTTGGATCATCAAACATAGGCTCCCCATTTGAATCAAACATTTCTATAATCTCTTTCTCCTTCTATCTCGCATATGCTCTAAGACATTTTGTTGGTGTCATTATTGTAGGCCTTTGGGTTCTCTCTGGTTTACCATTGAAAGCGGATGTTGTTCTTCTGTAAGAGTGTTGTTCTGGGAGGAATACCCTAGAGCATCCGTACACTGGATCTCATAGGTGGTTGGACCACCTATCCTTCATAGAGGGTCCACAACACTTACATCCATGATACCCTTTTGTTACAATACTTGCGAAATTATTAATGTATATAGAGCACGTTAGCGTTGAAGATCAGAACAATCACAACGAATTAAATATGCCAAAAAATATTGTTATATATGTAAACAAATCAATAAACATGTGATTTACCAAAGCAAACTCCTAATCCTGGATAATCATGTGTGGTTTAATCACATATGCCATACAACATAAAAATCCTCTTTGTTGGGATGGGTCTTGATACATCATATACATGTATCCCTTCCCATAATTATTTCAATTCATCTACTAATGGTTGTAGGTAGGCAAACATATTATTCACTTTTCTTCTACCAAGGACTATAAGAGCCAACAAAAGATGTTCATTATTCACAGAAAACCATGGGGGGGGATTGTTATTGATCGTTACTACATGCCAAACAGAATAGTTGGTGTTTTGGAGGGAATATGGGTTGACGTCATCCATGGCTATGTTGATTCATAGACATCGTACTTCATCCTTGAATTTTTGGGGCCATGTATCGTTTATATGCTTCATGGCTATTGAATCTGTTGGGATTCGCATAACTCTCGACTCACTTATGTGTGAGACATGCCATCTCTACAACATAGATAATTCTTTGCAATGAAAGAGCCTTTGAATCCTTGGGATTATAGGCATGTGCCTTAATATCTTATGAGGAGGACCATGTGATTTACCCTTTTTATTTGATTTATGGTACATGTCATGCCCACATTTCAGACATGTCTCTTTGTCTTCATATTCTCCTCTATATAGAATACAATCATTTTGACATGCATGATATGATATGTACTCAACACCCAACATTTTCAATAGATTCTTTGCCTCTTTGCTGCTACCGAGAAAGACATTATCACTCAGAAGAACCTTATATTTGAATTACCTATATTTAGTGGGAAATAGAAATGTACAATGTCATTTAATGTTCATAAATCGATTGTTTTTAATGTTGATTGTGTGACAATATTTCTCAAAATATAAGGGACTTGATGATCGGCTACCTCAATATTGTCGAGAAACATGTATTTGACATGACAAACTTTGCTTTCACATTGTACAGTAACATTGTTGTCCCCGGATGGGTAGACTTTAACCAGATAGGTCCAAAGATATGGGTGGTGGAAGCATATTTCAAGCTTTCAAAAAAGGTATCAATGATATGAGAATCATCCCCTAGCTCATAATTTTGGAATGCATCTAACAACATTGTCTCCATGGTAGTTGTATCTCGTAAATAATCATCCATTACCAACCTCTATTTGATTGACTCAATTGTCAACTTTTGAAGAACTATTATTGTTGTAGTCATTCCTAATTGGTGAATCTGGACATAGTGGAAATTGAATAGGTGGTTGATTCAACCATTCGTGGTATGCTTCATCTCCAAGTTGTGCTCTTGTTGTAGCTTCTCTTGATTTGACATTGTAGTGGGGTGAAACAGAAAATGATAGGTAGGTTGCTCATGATTAGAATCCTAATTTAAAAAATATTAAACATCAGTACATCGATGATACTATTAAGCACAATGTAATTAATTTGTTCAAATTACATTATACCTAACAATTATTACCACCACGAACCCATGATTGCAGTTGGAAGATGATATGTTACAATTGGTAGGGTAAAGAGGTTGTCCATTTTCATCTACCAACTGCTTGAGGTATGTTTCTCCTGATAAGATCTTTCAACGTTTTTGAACCGATGGAATATTGCTTGCATCTAAACTCGATTCTGAATCAGGATCCTGCAAATTTGGATACATTTTTATTCAAATTGACATGGACAAAATAAATAAATTCAATTAGATAATTGAAATATAAATAAAATATGAACTTACTAGAGATGGAAAGGGATAACTCCATGACGGACTTTGAGCAATATGGAATGAGATGGAATTTGAAGAATTGGCCATTTGATATGATAAGTTTTTTCTCCCTACATTTGAGCAAAATTAGCAATATTTTTTTAAGAATAAGGTGTCTTTAAGCCGAAAATGTATACTATGAAGTACTACAAGTCATGTGAATGCATCCTAAAAGATAATTTAATATGAATATACTATTTTATGTGCAAATAAAAATTTTGATAACTTTTAAAGCATAACAGTGCGCTTATTTAAACAAAATGCATCGGTGCGTCTATAACAATATAATGCACTGGGGCGTTTAATTACTAATTTCATCAGTTCTCAAGATTTCAAATAAATAAAAATGATTCTATTATATTGTTTCTCCAAAAATATTTAGCGCACTAGTGCTTTGTATAAACAAACACACGGGTGCATTATATTAATAAACACACCGATGTTTCAAAAAACTTAAAAAAAATCGACTTTGTTTTTTACAATTGAAAAATGAGCAAGAATTTATTTTTTGAAAATCTAATTTCATAAAGTCCTTTAAAAAGTACAAAGCTATTCATTATTTCATTATTTTGTCAAAATTTACAGGGGAGATATTTGCAAGAGAGACGTATCGGGGAGTACTGTGGAGCAGCAAAATACTTTGGAACAACAGAATTATTCAAAAGATCAGAATTTGAAGGGTATGGTGATTCATTCAAAACCATTTTCATAAATTCCTTTAAATAGTATTAAGCTATTCATTATTTCATTATTTTTCCAAAATTTACAAGGGAGAGATTTGCAAGAGAGACATACAGAGGAGCATTGTGGAGTAGCAGAATACTTTGGAACAACATAATTATTCAAAAGATAAAAATTTGAAGGGTATGGTGATTCACTCAAAACCCTTTTGGAGCAGCAAAATTATTCATAAGATCGTAATTTGAAGGGTTTTGTGACTCACTCAAAACCCTGCATAGTAAAAAATTTAAATTTTACTATTGATTTTAATAATAATTTTTTTACAATTTGTATCCCTATTTAGATTTAATTAAAATTCAAAATAAAATAAAAAAATAATACTTACCTTAAACCCTTGCTTCTTCTTTCTTATGTGACTACAAAATTCCACCTTAGGTTTTAACTCCTTCTATCACTTCACAATTAGGGATTTTAGATTTAATGGGTTTGTGTTTCTATATATAAGGTGTTTGGCATGTGATGCAAGCAGACCACTTATTGCATTGGATCCAAACATTATCGGCCCTGTCACGATTTTTTTAAAATGGTTTATGGTTATCGGTGCGTTGATTTGACTATAACACACCGATGTGCTTACTGATAAAGCACACCGGAAATGTTGTAACACAATTTAAAAACAAAATTGTTCATCGGTGTGAAAAAAAATTCGGTTATTTTTTTCGTTCATGGTAATTTTTTTTGTTTTCGTTTTGTACTCTAGGCATGGTTTTGTTATCGATACATATTGCATCGTTGTAATTTAAAGTATTTTTCAAAAAAAAAAAATCATGTTGGTGTGTTTCCTATACCGAACGCACCAGTGCTTTCATATTATTAAAGCGCACCAGAAACCAAATTTTTTTTAGATGGAAATTATGGGATTTATTTATAAAATATATTTAATGGCTTCTGTATTGAATGGTACATGTTGTATATTGATTAAAAAAAATGTGTGAGAATAGTTCAAGTAACAAAAATTCTGATCGACACAATGATAGCACATCCAAAAAAGAAAAGAAGGTAAGTTCTTTGTAAATTCTATACAAAATTAATATGTTTGAACTATATGTAAGTTTCACTAATATGTATTGGTTAGTGTGTGTCATGTAGAACCACAAAATGAGGAAGCTCGATAATATTCTTTGTGATCTAAGTGCGGAAGAGAGTAAAAGCTTGATGGGAAAATTGCAAAAGGATGAATCGAGTGAATGAAAAAATATTATTCAATATGAATTCATTTTTGAATTTTCATTAATAATATACTTAAGAATATTAGATAACATGTTTCAAACAATCTACCAATTCACATATGTTTAATGTTCTACAGGGACCAACAACGAAGCAACGGAATGTCATCCTAAGAAAACAAAAATTATAGAAGATGTAAATGATGATTAATTGGTCCATAGCTCGTCTAGAGTGGTGCTAGAGGGTTAATGAAGGGGGGGGAAGGCGGGAGGTGGGACTTTTAAAAAACTATAAGGGATATAGTGGAATGAACGTATAGACATACTTTCCACTTACAATACAGAAATCAATCCAATGATTCCAAGAAACAGGTTATATCTAAACTATAGGAAGTGTTTCCAAAGCAATGGTCAATGAGACCTGTCAGACTTGCAATAGCAAAAACATACAACAACAACAACAAAAAAATCATTCAAAAAATAATGTAATATGATATATCATATTACATTGTAATATGATATATCATATTACATTGTAATATGATATATCATATTAGTAATATGTATATATTACGACAAAGCATTCCTTTATTAATATCAATATTTTTATATTTAGTTTTCATATATCCATATAAAAATAGTTTATTGTCATGTTACTTTTTTCGGGAAGATTATGAAAATCTCAAAGGATCAACGAGTTGATATCTGAAATATGTCAATGGGAATGTCCAAAAAGTGTACAAGGAGGTGTTCAAAGTAATGGACATAATTGCATCACAGGAGGAGCCATCTCAACAACAGTGTGCTTCAAATGTATGAAATCATTGAATTTTTCTATTACGTACATATAAATAAATAATTTAGTATTAAATATTAATTTCCAAGTATTTTCTTGCAGAAAATAAAACAAAATGGAACCCATTTAGCGCATAAAACAGGACGACAAGGAAGAAAAGGGTTGATAGAAAAGTTTGTAAGTAATTGTTATTTCCTTATAACAATTTAAGATTTCATATTTTTATATTTAAAGTTGGTTTACAGCAGACATCCTTGAATGTCTTCAAACATGTGCTAACATACAAAGAATAGTCATCAAAGAATTGATTGCCATTGGGTTAAGTATGGGTTGTTAGTATATGTTGGCATATCAAAAATTAATTGTGGAATTTGTAAGTATCTATGTTGTTTTACTTCTCTCATTTTATAATTAATGGAACAAAAAAAATCATTTATATTAAATATATGATTTATTATGGGGTATAAAATTTGCAAGAAACAAAGTATGGAAATGTGCCAATAGAAGAGTTGTTGATAGAAGGCATGAGATTTGGTTTTGAAAGAATGTGTATCATTCAGGACTCAATTCTTTCAATGGTACGTCACGTTCAATTTACAATCATGTATATTATTTATTTTAATTTTCATTATTCTCACCAATGTAGATACACTCATTACACTTTATTTTTATTTTTGTAGATGGAACTTGAAGAAGAGGAAAACAATCGAGGCAATCAACAAAATTTCGGCCAAATAACCCATATCATGGAAGTAGCTTGAGAACTGACAACACTTCCAGTGAATAATTATGATCAATATATTTGGATATCAATGCAAGTTGTTGTATTTTTTGAAATAATTGTCTATGAAAATCATACATTTTGTTTAATGTAATAGACATAATATCTCAACTGAAAGACAAGGGTTTACCAATAAGTGTCCCATTTTGTACGAAAAAGAGTCCCTTATTCATATATAATAAAATACGTTTTATTTTATTATATTGTGTTGTCCAATGTCGTTTTGAAATGTTACATCGCTAATTAAATATATGGATGATTAAATATTATAATGAAGAGATGTGAAATATAATGATATAACAAATTAATCCAAACATCATATCCAAATGAACTACTCAAATTTTAATTTATATGAATACTATTATAATATATATGTCAATTTTTTTATGAACAATGGAATTAAAAATTAACAATAATTTCAATGTCACTAGTTGATGTTTCTTAAAAGAGAAAATGAACATCGATGTGTGTAACATCCCTCTCTTGCGTGCACCTGATGTGACTTATCCTTGAGGACACTTGCATGCAAGTGATCTGGTTCATTATATGATTGAGTTCTTCGCTTATGGATTCTGATGATGAGACTGTGGATTATGATGTTATATTATGATTATGTATAGACATATGTTATTGACTAGTTTCCCCTGAGTGTGCAGGACTCTTGACTGATTGAGGATGTCGATGGCATCGATGGACCTCCTTGGACTCTGGATTCAATCAGGGAGTAGATTGTATATGGTTTGAGTATTTATGTTATTTTATATGTGACATATGACAGGGTATATTATGATGTTGTTTATGGATCACTGACATGTTTCATTGATGGATGCGGGCTAACGATGGCTTGTTAATCAGACTCACATTTGGAGTAAAGGGGTCATGCATGACAACCAAAGATATTGAGGGAGAGGTGTGGCATCAACCTTGCCATAGCCTACTAGAACTTTCGTCGTGGCTCGAACTATAGGTTAACGATTACCTAGTTCGAGAGATCCATGATGTCATGAGGGCAGACCGAGATAGTCACTCACGAAGATTCTAAAGGGTGTGCAATAAGGCAGGGTCCTTATTCCTTAGAGGCCCTTAGTCTCCCACAAGGTCACTTGACAGATTTTTGACTCCAAGGGTTAGACATCTACCAAAATAATTCAAATGGTGAGTGGCACCCTTAGAGCACGTAGTGCGTCTTGAAGGGCATGTCGCATAAATGAAACATGAAAAAAGGTGAGTGGAACCCTTGGAGCATGTAGTGCGTCTTGAAAGGCATGTCGCATAATTGAAACATGAATAAAGGCGAGTGGCACCCTTGGAGAACGTAATGTGTCTTGAAGGGAACGTCCCGATGTTTAAACATAGGTGAGTCAATGAACCTAGGTGCCTAGAAAACAATATCTTACCTTGACATGGTCAGCCTTAAATTAATTATGTATGAGTAAAGTTTATTAATTTTAATTTCTCCCTTACAAATTTGCTAAGCCTAGTTAAATTTAAAGCCTAGGTCTAATAGGATATGAGGACAAAAAAATTAATTAAACAATTAATAAAGGGGGGATGAAGAAAAGAAAAGGGGGGAAATTTAATTTATAATTTAGAGGAAAAAAATATCTAAAAATTTAATTGTTGTCTATGTGCAAAACTTGCTAAATTCGAACTTAGACAAAAAGGGAATTAAATGCAAAAGGAATGTGGAACATAGAAAGGAATCTAGTCTAGAGAACTTTCCTAAAATGAACTCAACTAAGATTTAAGAAGGGTGTCAGTCATTAAAGGAAATTGAGGGAATAAAGGGACAACAATGAGCATTTTTAGGAATGTTTTTAGGTGGGTGAGCGAAATTGGAAAATTAATTTAATTAATTAAATGAATTTATGGTGCAACTAAGGGATCGGGTGACAAGTGTAAGGGGGAGAATATTTCCCAATTATTTTTTAATAAAACTAATTTAATGTGCAAATGGAAAGGTCACTAAGAAGAAATCTATAACATAAATGGCACAGAAGAGGAATGGATCACTTTTGGCAAGCGTAAGGTTGTGCTGTCGGATTTTGCTTGACTAGTTTTTCTTGTGGGAGTTGGGATGCCCAGCTCGAATAGAGATTGGTAGCTCGACCTTGTGAGGTGATCTGGGAGCTATTTTATTCTCTGGTTTCTGTACTTGGCCCCTTTGTGGCTTGGGGGTATCAGGGGAAAGAAGAGTACCCCTAGCGTTGGTTGGGAGGTACCAGTGGCGCCTCAATGGTTAGGTATCGGTGAGGTCTCAGCGGGGAGGTACTAATGAGGTCTCTCTGTGTTTTTTCCAGCCATAAAACCCTGCTGTGTTTTTCTTCTTTTACCTAGGCGTTTCCTTGAAAATACCTTCCTCTTCACCTTCATTGTTATGGCAAGCGTCCCATCTCCTTACCTCTACGCCTTAATGCTTAAATCCGCTTAGAGGCTTGTCGTTGATTGTTACAACAAAAATGTGTTGGCCTGCGTGTGATAGTGAGTTAGAGGGAGATTTGTGTTGGGTTATTTTGTTTGTCCTTACTCTAAAACCATTCGTGTTTTTCCTTTGTGTGAAGAGGTTGGCGTCTTTGTTTTAATTTTGTTCATCCCAACCTTTTAAAAAAAAATGTATTTTTGTGTTCTGGAGGGGAGTCTTTATTTGTGCCCTCTTCTTTTATTCTTTGGAATTTATGCAGGTCACTCAGCCTTGGTCTACCTCTGTGTTTGTGTACTATCCCTTTCTTCATACTTAACCTTTTTTAAAATCTATTTCGTTGGTTGTATTGTATTTCGTTTTTCATAATTTTTTGTTTGCAGGGTCGGATCCAGGACTGGATGGAGTGTCAAATCAGGAGGTGCACCGATTAAATGACAAAATTGTGGCGTGCAACCCTTTTTTTGTGTCTATGTTCTTATAACCTTTCATAGAATTGGGTTAGGCAAAAATCTAGTGAACCTTTGACCCTTGCGAACCCTCATTCTTTTTTAGTTTTAAAGTTTGAATTATGTTTATGTTTCCTATGCCCTATACAATTCTGAAGATAATCTCTCTTGTTCCATGTACAGTTCTGAAGATAATATCTAACTTACAGAAAATTTGGTTCATTGCTCATTAGCTAAGAACCTTGTTTTTATACTTCATTCTGTTGGTAGAGAGATTTAGTGTTTATTTTATAATATGGAATCAATTTGTGGTGCAAGCTTGAACTTGCACCTTGGTATAATTTAATTTCTCCCTGAACTTGTTTCCTCCCTGGTGTTTTTATTTATGTATTTCTATCTGTGTTGGGAACTTAAAATCGCCCAGATATTATGTCCTTCCTAGTGATTTATACCCTTGATTTATCTCTGAGCTTGGCAGTTAAAATTGCCTAGATTCCTTCCTCCAATAATTTGAGATTCATGATTAACGCTGTGTTTTTGGTGTAACCTGCTAGGGTTCATCTATG
The DNA here is from genome assembly GCA_032191745.1 of Picea mariana. NCBI lineage: Eukaryota > Viridiplantae > Streptophyta > Pinopsida > Pinales > Pinaceae > Picea > Picea mariana. The sequence continues at coordinate 15,113 of JASDQU011026189.1, forward strand.
TGTGTGAATTCCATCCCTATGTGTTGGAATCCCTTATTCATTGGGTTATTTCATTGCCGGTCAACCACCCTTCTGTTTCCTTGTTGATGAGTACAATTCAATCGGAGGAATTATTGGAAAATTTATGTACTACTCCTCGAAAAATTCCCTTTATGCTTGTTGGAACTTTTTAAAACCATTTTAAATTATAAAGGAATCTCGTGGTATGCTCATCAGAGTCACTTCGTTGGAACCCCTTGAGGTCTTTTTGTTAGCCTCAAACACCTAGATTGATGTTCCCTTACCTTTAACCTCTGCCTTTGGTCGCAACTCATACCCATACCAATTTCTTGTTGCATGTATTCTTTTTATTTCAAAATTTTTCTTTATCATAATTTTCTCTATAACAGGGTCTAGATGAAGGTTTGAATGGAGGACTGGATGAAGGTATAGACTGAGGATCGGATTAAGGTTTGGATTGAAAATTAAATCATTTTTACACAGGTTCAGGGGTTGGAATACATTCCAAAACTCTTCCTTTGTATTCTTAAATCAGATTGTAGATTAACATCTAATTACCTATTAATTGTTACATTAGATTGGTCATTCTTAAATCCTTTAATGAAATTGAGAAAAGTAAGTGCACTCATCTTATGTAAGAATAAGTTATGGTCTGATCCAAAAAGATCTTTTAATGACAACAGTTGAGTTTAAAGCATGATGTTCATTTACCATTTAGGAAATTAATGAAAGAGGAAATATAGCATCCATTAAGCAATATAAAGATATATAAATAAGCATGAAGAACAGCAAACCATAAACACCAAAGTGATAACGGATTTTGACAATCTCTCCTACGTATTTGGTCCTTTGTCTCAGTGGGATTTCTTATTTATCTTCAAATCTTTTCAAGTACATCATGAAAGTGCCTATAGATTAAAAAAATGATTTGTTTGTGGTCTACCATATCTCAAGAACCCATCAAAACTGACGACACTGAAAATGGATGTACGAAGCTCCCAGAAATGGCCCTCAAAGGTGTGCTCCTCAATAGTTTCCCTGCATAACAATGGATTTGGCTCAAAAATTATGCAGCACTTCTCTACTTTGAACCTCCCTCTTTGGCTTCAAGAGCCCCTGGTTTATATAGACCTAAAGTTGGCAACAAAATCCCAACTTCCCCCCAATATTTGGCCTCAAAAAGGGCCCAAGATCCTCCAAAAATGGAATAAATCCCCTCAAACAGGCTTAAAATCCATTAAAAATCATAACACATAGTATAAAACCAAATTTTGGGCTTAATTCGGGTGCATCCCCTGATTTCTCGGGCTCCTAGTCATGTGGACACCCTCCATGTGGCCACGTGCTAGACTGGGCGCAGCCCCTGGTTTTTATCCCTTTACTCCCATACTTTGGTCTCGTGTGTGGCCATGTGCCCACGGCGTTGTACTCCACACACATAACCAGTTGTTAGCACCCTCCTAGTTAATCCATTGGTTACGCCCTTGGTCGATGGGCTAGCCTAGCCGACCGAGGCTAACCCCTAAACCTCTGTGCCAACCAAATAAGCACTCAGGTCACAAGGTGGAGATAACGTGGTATGTGTCGGGACTATACCACCATGCCAGAAGCTAGACAATGGATCGTGCCCCAAACAAGTGATGGTGCAGGGTCATATAGTATAGGTCCTATGGTTAGGTTTTTGTTGGGAGCTGGGGCTAGGCCCCAACCCTATTCTCCACCGACGGGACCCATATTTCAATTCAAATAAATACAAATGCATTACATTGATAAGCACCACATGTGGGCGGGTTGGTAGCCTGACCCTGCCAAAGAAATTTTCTCGAACAGGAGGTCATGGGTTCGATTCCTGTTGAACCCATAAATTTTTTCCAATACAAACGAACCAATAAATGGGTGCCACGTGGCACCTTACCACTTGCCCACAAACTACCACATGTCAATCCATGTCTGGTCCATGCAACTGCCTACATGTCTACCCTGTCACATGCCATTGTACCTTCCACGTTAGCCAACTACCACATGTCGTATGGTTGTACAGCCTTGCCATGTCAACCGTACAGATGTGCCACGTGTCACCCTTGCAGTGGTTCCATGTGTCACCATAGGACTCGTCCACATGTCGCCATCAACTACCCAATCAGCGCCAATGCATCACTGCCACATCACTATATGGATGTATGGCCCTATACAGTCAGTTGACACTTCAGCACTGTACGAACTGTACAGTCATCAAATTTTGCCTATTTGACGAAATGAACAGATCATGATATCTTTCACATAAGACGTTTGTTTGATCTCATTTAAGTTGTGTTGGGTTCATATCGATGAGGTCTACGCACACGTCCATTTTGAAGATATTCTTAGCACTTTTATTTTTAGGCCTTCTTGAACTCCATCTTGGCTCTGGGATCCATTTATGGATCACACCTCCCCACTAAAGACATTTTGGTCCTCCAAAAGGTTAAAAAATGAACCTTACTGATTACATACTCATAAGGATAAAACAAACACTATGTTTTACAAAAATGATGTTATAACAGGCATCATTTCAACATGTATGATTACATTAATGGAAGAAAAATACAATGAAGATGTGGCATTCACTTATGGCATAACTAAGTGATTGTTTTCTTTCCTTCATGGTGTTCCTCTTGCTTCGCTGGTAATCCCTCTTCCTTGGTGAGTACATGTGCAATCCTTTTGTTCTTCTTTGGATGAAGCCCTGGATTAAGCTTCCAACATTTAGCCTTTTGATGCCCACCCATGTTGCAATAAGTGCAGTGGTTTTTTGGCATCCAGACTTCTTTGCCCTTCTCTTTATTCCATTGTGGAGTTGAGTCTGTATGTCGTGTCTCCTTCCTGGTCGACATAAACTTCTTGTACAAAGATTGTCTCTTCCAACACTTGGCCACACAATGCTTAGGTGAATGAAAAAACGTACAATGATGCCTATTCCGCAAGTTTTGGACTACATGATTATGTTTTTTATAATCAAAAAGAGATTTTGAAAAACCATGACCATTTTACCTATCTTTCTTATCTTCACTTTTCTTTGGAGATGATTTGCATTCACTATCACCATCAGGGAGTGATACACGATCACCTTTCGTGAAGTGTTCCTGCAATGACTTAGGCTAGTCATTTGAAGTATTACTTGCTTCTGATGTTTTGGATCATTCTCTAATCTCCAATTCTCCATATCCCAATCCTAAATAACGAGGTCTTTCCACAACCTCTATGGGATTAACGATACATTGGCCCTTATTTCCAAGACCCTTTCCTTCATAACCCATCTTGGTTAGCAATTTCAAACATATACATCTTGTATGTTTTTCAAATGCACCAAAAGAACCATCTTGATGGGAACAATGTGAAATTGATGAATGACTTCCACTGCATACCTCAGACATGATTTCTGGATCGGGTGTAGCAGGGAATTCCTTCAATTTTTCTTTTCTTTTGTTGTTCTTTGAAGCTTTCTCTTGAACCGATCTCTTTCATTCCAAGTAGTCTTCATACAACACTTTCACCATATCTACCATGGAAAAGAGAGTTTTTCGCATATCCTTATCATCTTGAGAAATTCCCTCTGTAGATGCCATTTTCCTGGTAGTCATGCAAACTCAAAAACCAACCGTCAACTAGCTTTGATACCACTTGATCCGAAAATATCTTTTAACGACAATGGTTGAGTTTAAAGCATGATGTTCATTTACAATTTAGGAAATTAATGAAAGAGGAAATATAGCATCCATTAAGTAATATACAGAACTATAAATAAGCATGTAGAACAACAAACCATAAACACCAAAGTGATAACGGAGTTCAGCGATCTCGCCTACGTCTCCGAGCCTTTATCTCAGTGGGCTTTCTTATTTATCTTCAAATCTCTTAAATTACAGCATGAAAGTACCTATGGATTAAAAAAATGATTTGGTTATGTTCTACAAGATCTCAAGAACCCATCAAAACTGACGGCACTGAAAACAGATGTACGAAGCTCCCAGAAATGGCCCGCAAAGGTGCTCTCCTCAATAGCTTCCCTACATAAAAATGGCTTTGGCTCAAAAATCTGCAGCATTTCTCTGCTCTGAACCTCCCTCGCTGGCTTCAAGAGCCTCTAGTTTATGTAGGCATGTATTTGGAAACAAACTCCCAACTTCCCCCCAAGATCTGGCCTCAAAAAGGGCCCAAGATCCTCCAAAAATGGACTAAATCCGCTCAAACAGGCTTAAAATCCATTAAAAATCATAACACATAGTATAAAACCCACTTTTGGGCTTAATTCTGGCGCATTCTCCGATTTCTTGGGATCCTGGTCATGTGGACGCCCTCCATGTGGCCACGCACTAGACTGAGCATAGCCCCCTGGTCTTTAGCCCTTTACTTTTGAACTTTGGTCGTGTGTGTGGCCATGTGCCCACAGTGTTGTACTCCACGCACATAACCAATTGTTAGCCCCCTCCTGGTTTAAGCCATTGGTTACGCCCTTGGTCAGCGGGCTAGCCCGGCCGATCGGGGCTAACCCCTAAACCTCTTCACCAACCAAATAAGCACCCAGGTCACAAGGAAGAGATCACGTGGTATGTGTTGGGGCTATACCATTACGCTAGGAGCTAGACAATGGATCGTGCACCAAACAAGTTATGGTGTAGGGTCATATAGTATAGGTCCTATGGTTAGGTTTGCGTCAGGGGTTAGGGATAGGCCCCAACCCTATTCTCCGTCGACGGGACCCATATTTCAATTCAAATAAATTCAAAAACATTACATTGGTAAGAACCACATGTGGGCAGGCTAGTAGCCTGGCCCTGCCAAAGCACTTTTCTAGGACCAGAGGTCATGGGTTCGATTCCCGTTGAACCCATAAACTTTTCCAATACAAACGAACCAATAAATAGGTGCCACGTGGCACCTTACCACTTGGCCACAAACTACCACATGTCAAGTGATGACTGTTCCATGCAACTGCCTATGTGTATGCCCTGTCACATGCCACTGTACTTTCCATGTCAACCAGTTTCCATGTGTCGTATGGTTGTATGACAGTCGTACGGACGTGCCACATGTCACCCTTGCAATGGTGCCACGTGTCACCATAGGACTCGTCCACATATCGCCATAAACTTCCCAGTCAACGCCAACACATCACTGCCACATTACTATATAAACATACGGCCCTGTAGAGTCAGTTGACACGTCAGCACTATACGGATTGTATAATCATCAAATTTTGCATGTTTGACAAAACGAACAGATCGTGATATCTTTTACATACAACGTTTGTTTGAGCCCATTCAAGTTGTGTTGGGTTCGTATCGATGAGACCTACACACACGTCTGTTTTGAAGATATTCTAAGCACTTTGATTTTTAGGCCTTCCTGGACTCCATCTTGGCTTCAGGATCCATTTATGGATCATGGTCTTCCTTGAATTTATTTAATGGATATGTAAGTTGTCGAATTCTTATTTATTGCTTATGTTGATTTTATTAGTTTTATAAATGGGTACATGAGGAAGGGTAGCATGTTAAATTATGTTATTGTTTATGCATGGTTGATCTCCTTTTAATGCTTAGTTGGATATGTAAAGTTACATGATTTCCTTACGTGATGGGTGATGATTGATCTTCTTATGGATCCCTTAGACCTGAGTTTATTTTAGACTTGTTGATTGTAATTACACTTATGATTCTTAATTTTTACATAGCACTGCCTTATACGAATTTCACTTAATTACTACCTAAAGGATGGATTGAGTAGATTATATTAGAGCCAGCACTATGATGAATTATCTTGATGTTAATTGATGATTTTCCTTATGAGACAAATTGAGCGATTTATGGTTTATGTTGTGATGCCTATTTATTAAAATAATGCATTGGTTATGGGATGTTGTTTATTGTGTTAATGCCTCGATATATGTATCATTATTCACTGCAATGTTGTGCCAGCTTATGTCGTGCAGGTTGTTAATGTGTTAATATTGTTCATTAATATGTCGGATGATGTGCCAATGTTGTCATTATTAATTGTAATGTATATTTCCTAATGCAAAAAAAAAATATTGGTTGTCGTAACGGAGGGTCGTTACAGTGTGTTTAATGCTAAAAAGAATTGTTGCTATGATAAAATGTGCATCGGTGTTGTAATACAATGAACCAGCACCGACCATAATGTTATTTTAACAAGAAAATTATAATAATAAAAATCGTTCTTTCGGTGCATTTAATTAAAATGATGCATTGGTGCTTCTGTATCAGACTTCTGCATCGGTGCATTCTAAATTCCATGCACCAATTGGGTTTTGTCCTATAACACGTCGGTGTGTGGTATCATATATTTGATCGATGCATTGTTATTATTAAAGTAACGGTGCATTATTATTTAGAAGAGCATTGGTGCCCCAATATTTGTTTTCCTGCCCCGGTGCTTTCAGTGAAATGTAAGCACCAATGCCTTAAGTTTGAGAATGCACCGGTGCGTATACACCATGAAGCGCACCGCCTAGAAAAACATATGCTAAAACCTTCGGTCGCCCATATTTTTTTAGTTATAATGAAGCTCTGTTATAATCTCCGCAAAAACATCCACTACCAAAAACAGATGTTTTAGTGGAGGTTTTTTTGACAATTTTTTCCCAATTTTGTAACACTAAAAACCTCCACTATAACCTTCGCTACAAAGTCTTTTCCTTGTAGTGAGGCTTGCCTCTAAGAGGAGGATGGGATAGGGCGTATTTCCTTTAATTTTGATATTATAGGTTATAAAATTATTTTGGATTTGCTCTATCTTTCTCCAAGATTCACGAGAGATATTGCATCCCAGAGATCGCATCCATATAGAATAACATGCATAAAAAGAGTCATAAAGAGAAGTTTCTTCTTATCATGTATCCAAAGATCGGTCGATTTACAATTGTTTTCAAGCCCATAATAATCTTTCCATCCCCCAATAATCATTTTCTCAATGCTATAGTTCCAGTTGATCTTGTGGTGAATATCGATTCCAATTTGTATGAAGTCACTTCCTCCAATTTGTTGTTGTCATATACGAAGGTATCATAAGTGATCTTGTTGGATTTAATTATCATAACCTTAGTCTTTTCAGTATTAACATTCATACCCATATTGGAGAAAAAATCCTTGAGGATTCTTAGTTTCTTTTCAAGCTTGTGGGTACTCCTCGCCATAAGAACGATATCGTCATCATAAAGAATAATATTGATGACTATACCAGTGAGAGTAGGGACTACACAACCTGCTTCTTCCAAGAAATCTTCTAATTTGTCAATGTATATGCCAAAAAGGGTAGGGAACAAGGGACAACCTTTCTTGACTCCAATATTGCAATTAATCTCTTTCGACCAACCCTCAATGTTATTAAACTTGGCAACAATGTTCTCATACAACCTTATTGCAGCATCCCTCAACTCGAAAGGCACTTTTATCTCTTCCGACCTATCCCAAAGGTTTTTCCTGGGAACCGTGTCAAAAGATTTTCTAAAGTCAACAAAATAACAAAAAATATTGTTTTTAGTATTGCGTAACTCCTCTGCAATGATCATAAAGGTAACAATATGGTCCAAAGTTGAATGATATCTCTTAAACCCATCATGGCCTTTAGCTCTTTTACCGTGACTTTCTAGCCAAAGGCTAATCTTATTTTCCAAAATAATTCCATAAATCTTGGCTAAAATCAGGTCGATCATAATGGTCCTATAATTAGAGTGAATGTTTCTATCCCCGTTTTTAAAAATAAGAATAATGAGGCTTTGTGTCTAGGGTTTAGAGAAGCCTTGTTTGACTTCTAAATTGAAGAGCTTGTGTATGTAAAGGATGAGGATAGGCCCTCTAAATTTAGAAATGCCATCTTGGTAGCCTTCAATGTCCTTAGCTTTCCCATTTGCAAGTCGCTTAACCCCAAACTCTATGTCATCCAAAGAAAAAACTTCATCCTCTGTAGGAAAAATAAGAATGGTGTCCATGCCATTAGGGAACTCATAAAGACTTTTAAGGTAGGAATTCCAATCCCTAAAGTGAATCATATTATTTTCTTTAGTATTGTGGATTAGAATTTTCCTCTATAATTTCTTAGGATCGACCTTAGATAGTTGGGAAAGTTTCTCTTGCCTTTTATTGATATAGTACATTTTTTCCTTTTAATTAGGGATTTGCACGTATTGATCTTATCAATTTTTAAGGACTCATTATAAGCATCCATAATGGTTTTCCTAACAACTTTACATTATTTATCGTACCAAGGGTTGGTCATTCTATTATTCTTTTTACAGGACACCTCAAAAAAGAACTTGTTTTGTAAAATTATGATAAAGGTCTTCATTGTTGTCCATATAAGTTAGGAGATGTAATTCACTATTTAAATCCTTTAAGAAAAGGTCAACTTTACTTTTTTCAAAGAGAAGTTGATTGATTATTAAAATTATTTTCAATGGTGTTCATGTACATGGAAAAGTTTAGAGTTAGGGTTAAAGGTCTATGATCAGAGTCGGGTTCATGGTCATTTAAAAGGTCAAAAGTTATTATTTGGTTGGAAACATGGATATTGGATATCATATAATCTACGACACTACTACCTAGTCCATGAATAAAATTCATTTGGTTTGAGTTTGGCCACTTCATTACTCCATTGCAAATTATTAGGCATTGAGAGATGCAAAGCTTGACCAGCTCAATACCAAACAAATTCGCAGTTAGGTCTTCAGAGCTTCTTTTGTAGCTATTAGCTAAAATATGGTCATCATCTAGCCATAAAGGATTATGGTTGGAATCATTTCTTAAAAGAGTAGCTTGGTTAGTTGCAGTCCTATCATTAAAGTTTCCTAGCAGGAGGATATTAACTTTATTTTTCAAACTATAAATATCTTGCTCTAAATTATTATAGGGACAATTTCTATCTAAATTGTTTTTCTTATAAAAATTAGAATTAATAGGTGCAAAATATCAAATTTCTATAAACATATTATTAGCATTGATGTCTAAAATGTCTATCCAAATGCACTGATTGAGATCATGGTCGATCTTATGAAGTTGAATGTGAGGAAAAAATTTCTTTCTAATATAACAAGCTATGCCTCCTATCCCTCTAGGTAGGACTTTTTGTTCCATGTCTACCACAAGACAAATCTTTCTATGTTAATGACTTTAAACTCTTCATACTCACAAGTTTCAACTATTTCTATGTTAAGGACTTTAAACTCTTCATGCTCCAAAGTTTCAACTAGACAAATAATATCAATATCACTCGGGATCCAACTTATCATGGGACCTTTGTGCCATGGAAATCCAAGATGGTTCCAAAAAAGGATCTCAAGTGTCCTAAATTCCTATTTATTATTATTCTTTTGGTCTCTATCCCTAACAATAGCTTTTTGATTCCTAATTATTACCCATTTTCCTTCTTTCATGGCTTCTTTTTCCTTTTGAACTTCCTTCCTTAATTCAGTTTGATCTTCGGGAATGATCTCTTCATTTATAAATATTCATGACCCTTTCAAGCTCACAGATTTACTGAGTGTGTTATATTTATGTTCATTACTTTGGCGTGGATCAACCTATCTTTATGATCAATTGTTTTTACTAGCCTCTTTCCTTCTATGAAGTAAGTTGCTTCAATTTGTGATTTATTTTTTAATTCTTATTTTACTATTACTAGTGTATCCTCCTCTTGTTGTTCTTTTATACCAAAAATTATGAGGTTCAACGTTCTTTTGTTACTCTCATGGTCCAGTTCAATTAGCTTATCAGTTTCTTCTTTGATGAGTTTGATATACAATGTGTTTTCTAGACTACTAAGGGTCACATTGTTGGTTATTTTTTCTTCTAGCTCTTCAATCCTATCTCTCAAGTTGTGATTTTCTTCCACCTCTCCTTCTTGGGTTGATTGTTTTTGTTTTTTGATTTTTTGAATCATATCCTCCATTATCTACAATTGACTCTTGAACCCTAATAATTTTTCCTCTATCTAAGTTTGAATCATATCTTTGAAGAGTCCAATTTTTTTATCAAGCATTGCCTCTGGCTCTATTTGGAGTTTTATGTGTCTTTCTTCACTCATTTTTTCACATGATTCTAACTCTACTTGGAGTTTGGCATCTCTTTCTTCTCTCTTTTTTTCTAATGATTTCATGTATTCATAAAGGCTTTCTAGGGTGATTTTGGGGGGACTCCCCCTGACAATATGAGTTTTGGGAATTGGTGGTGGAGTGCTCATATTAAAAAAGAGAGAGAGAGAGAAAATAAGCAACAATTGTTATTTTTTATTGACTTTAAAAATGAAAAATAATAATAATTATTATTATTATCTCTAAAATCAACTTTTAATTATTTAAAAAAAAATGTTTATATTTAAATCTCTTCAATTTTCACACATTACTAGATTATAAATAGATTTTAAATTAAACTTGAATCAAAGCAACAATTGACTTACCTGATTTACGAACACGCGATGGTGGATGTTAAAATGTGTGTGTGTGTGTGTGTGTGTGTGTGTGTGTGTGTGTGTGTGTGTGTGTGTGTGGACATAGAAATATTTTATTTATGGCCCACATTGAAATTATTTTTTTCTTATTAATATTTTTTTAAATGTGACATGTTGACTCCATAATATTAAGAATTGAAGGAATTATGCATCTCCTTTATTCTAGGAAGTAGAAAGCACCTATGATTTTACTTTTATTTAATCTATCTCTTTCCCTCTCTATATATATAGAGTTGATATAGAATTATTTTTCTTAAATGGATATTGAAATATTTTATTTATGGCAAGCATTGAAATATTTTTTTGTTATTAAAATGTTTTTTGGAATTACACATCTCCCTCATATTGGGTTGTAGAAAGCGCCTTTCGATGTAAATATATTAGAATACATATATTACTATAAATATATAATACAAACAATACTATATATATATATATATATATATATATATATATATATATATATATATATATA
>JASDQU011026190.1:21455-34798 GCA_032191745.1 Picea mariana
TATTTTATACAAACACCATCACCCATTTCAGTTTCTGCTGCTGATGGGAAGCTGTACATTGAATAAACCAAACCATGAAATTCAGGAGGAGCTTTCCAAACTAATTCCCCCTCATTAATCTATGAGGTTTTATAACTAAGTGATTTAATTTATCATAAAATCCTTCGCGTGAGGTCGGTTGTCGGAATCAGATCTACAATCTTGACCGAGTCTCCTCTCGGGCGCCGCCTGGCTACAATAATCCTCTTCTTTTCTGTTTTTCATGTTTTCGAAATAGGACGAGAAGAAATCCTTGTTCTCTTTCTCCAATTCATTCCACACTGCAAATTGACATGGACAGAATAGGGGTTTCAATTGGTGTGAAGCAGCAGTGTGTATTTGTGTGCAGGGCTTATAATTAAATACCTGTCATGGTTATTACTGGTTCGATATTGGCGTGCTTTGAAAGCGCCTCCACGCATTCTCTTCGATCCATGTTGAATACAATACATTTTTCAATCAAGTGTTGCACCTGCATGATCAGCACCCTCCACCCATTTCAATTTAATAATAACCCACATGATTCAACAATACATACCAAAATCTAGGAAGTAGAAATTGAGGATTGCTTCCTGCTTAATATGATTTGTTGTAGCTAACCAGGAAAATATATGAAGAAGAAGATGAGGATGATCCGTCGGGCGTGAGAGGGCGAGGTCCCGCTGCAAGTGCCGGCATTTTAATGTCCCCGGACAGCCAAAACGATGGCTTGATCCTTCTTTCCTTCAATGACAAATTCACATACAGAGAAGAGTGAAATCTCGGTGCAAAGAAAGTGAATTCCAGAGCAAAAGCAAATGATTGCACACGGAAATTGAAATAGAATGCTTAGATGACGGCAGCTGGCCGGCTCTACGAGAGCAGACCCACGTGGTAAGTGAAAAGCCATTGGGTCCTGGGATATAGGATGATTATTAATTAGATTTTCTTAAAAGTATTGAGCTTATCTTCTGGGCTCAGATAGGAAAGAAACGTGTTCAACACGGTCACGGGTCGGGTCGGATCGGATCGGGTCGGGTGAGAAAGGAAAGAATCGTGTTCAACACGGTCTCGGGTCGGGTCCACGAGGGTAGAGACCTTCGTTTGACATGCGATGCCATGTATTCCATTACTCCAAACGAAAGCAAACCCCGTCTGTAAAGGGCCCCCGCTAAAAAGTTTGACGTATGATTGTGACACCGAATCATACAACGTTTTATGATGCCCTTTACATGCCCACATAAATATCTATGCTCCTCATTCTACACCAAAGCAACAAGGTAAAGGTTATAAGGCATAAGAAACAAAGGAAAAGGGCATATAGAGCATCATACATGCTTGCCTCTACTTGAATATTCCTGCATAAAAGAAGGAGGAGATTGATGCCTAGCTAGTAGGCAACGTGGCCACCTCACACATGGCCCTTCAACCAATCATAAGGTGCCATGTGGCAGCTTAAGTGATCCAATTCTGAGGACGAATCAAGGGACAAAGTGTCCAAGGGATACTAACCTCTAATGTATAATTAACAAATGCAAGCAAACAAATAGGGAATATATATGCATACACAATAAGACTCCATGTTTATTAAGTGCACTGCATAGTAAGAAAATCTCTATCAAGCATAAACGTGCTAAGTAGGAATCAAACAACAAGTCATTCCCAAATTATCCAATCTCCCTTAATATTCTATGTGATCCTCTTTATAAAGAAAAGATAGACCAATTACAAAGGAAGGAAATGAATTAGTTCACTCCTTTAATACTGAGTAAACCAAATGACACTTAACTTGCATCAATTACGAGATTGCATTAGTTGTGTCAACTATGGAGTTGTGTCCTTGAGCATAGAGTGTATTGCAACTCAGGAAAGCATGGTCTCAATTGTAAAGAGTGGTGTATAAGATAAACACTTTTGTTTGGGAGGTGGACAACCTGCTTTTCTTTATGTGGGAGGCATGATGATCATTAATTTATTTGATTCCCCAAAAAATAAAGAACACAACGTCAAAGGAATAACAATCTATAATGTAGAATGCATAAATGAAAACAAACAAACATGAGAACTATATGTTGAAACAATAAGAGTTTTTGTTATTAACTACATTGAATCATAAGGAAAAAAATATTTATCAAGAATAAATATCCTAAATAGAAATGAAACAAGCTATCACTAATTTATCTAATCTCCCATAATCTGATATGTAATCCTCTTTAAAGAAGAGAGAGGTTGATTACAAAGGCAAGCATTGAATTGGTTTAATTTTGCATTATTAAATTAAAACATATAAATGAATAATTAAAACATATAAATTTAAAAATAAATTAGTTTAACAAGCCACGTGACAATCTCATGTTCATTTCGGGGGTTCCTAGTGGTTTTGAAAATCGTTTGGTGGGGGGGTCGGGGAAATAAACGCACACTTTCCACATATCTTTGGCGAAAACCATGGTATTTGTTTTCACCCCCCTCCCCCCTTTGTTAAACATCAAGCATGTGTGGGGAATACAATGTGGGTCATTGATTTATTCCATTCACGCAATCAACCTTTTTTTATAAATAAAAAATAGCCCAAATTATCATTAATAATAATTTTTTGACAATATAAAGACATTGATTTCGGCAGGAGAGAACATTCCTGAAAACCTTGTCTAGATTCATATCCAGCACACTATAATGAAAAGAAAAAACCACACAAAAAACTAGTGACTGTCCCATGATTCCATGACGAGAAGCAAAGACACCCAAAGACAAATGGGGAGCACAAGTCAATGATAAAAAAACTAATTCCAAACAAATACGCCATAGACTATCACTTAGAAAAAAAAGTAGAACGGTCAATCCAGCAAAAGAGCAGCCTCATAAAATTAGAAAATTTTAAGAGTAATTAGGGGACCTTCTCTTTCACCGTCCCAAGTGCAATAAAACAGACCCCCTTTAGGCGAAACTAGTGCTTTTTTGACAGAGTATTTGCCTCTGCATTCGATTCTCTCTATATATATGTTGGAATAGGAGTTCTTGGAAATTTTTCTCTAAGGTTCAAACTCTGCGTTTCCAACCTTCAATTTTGGTAGCTAAAAGATTTCCCTTTCTCTACATCCAATCGATAATAACCTTGGAGTCCCCCATCATCTGCAGTTGACGAATATTCAAGAGATTTGCGAGAAAAAGTGAAGCCCACACACCCACTAGCTCTGCCTTCGTGTTAGCTCCAGATCTGCAATTGAAAAACCACCTTAAGTCTGGATCATAGACTCTTTTTATGGATCCCCCTGCTCCACAAATTGTTCCTTCATTTGTGGACGCTCCATGAAAGAAGGCAATCATATAGCCATTAATCCATTCAATCAGACTATATCTTAAAGTAATCTGCTTAATTTTTGCAGGATTGAAAGAGAGATTAGTTGATATTTTGTGGATAGCTCTGCTGGTAGAGTGTTTAATCCCTTCAAACAGAGTATTGTTGCGTTCCAACCATAGGAACCAACAAATCAGAACCGAGAGTTTCATAGGCACATCTTCATGTTGATACCAATTTTCCATCACGCCTCCAAGTGTACTACCGGACCATTCGAAATGAAGATTTAGAGAAGACATGCAAGTACCCCAAATTGTCTTTGTAAACTAGTAGTTTATGAATAGGTGTTCAATGTCTTTGTCGTCCTCTCTACACAAATGGCATAACCCCGGACCCGACCATCCCCTTTTTTTTAATGCATCCCAAGTAAGAATGTAGTGTTTTTTCGCTAGCCAAAAGAACAAAATAATCTTTAGTTGAAAGCGCCACCTCCACAGTTTCGTATTCCATCCTGTCAAAACTGAAAAAGAGTGGATAGAAATTAATGCATGATAGCAATTCTTTACCGATAAACTGCTTGAGGAGTCTCCACCACTCCAGATGAGGCTGTCTTCTACATCTGCTTGAATCATGATCCCTGATTGACTAAGACCACTAGTAAATAACTCCCACTCCTTTGCCTGGTCGCCCCTCAAACCCAGATCATCTCTTCTCTTCCATTGCTCAATGTTGGTTAATAAATTCGAGTTTGTTGTTGCTTGTGCCAACGTAGTCACTCCCCTTTCTTTTAGAGTGGTTAAGATTCCCTCTGAGAGGATGGTGTTGTCCCCTAGATCCATAATTTTATCTCTGCCCAAATTCACTTGTGAACCTGAACCATGCAACCAACTAAGCCAATTATTAATGATCGAAAGTGCTCTTCTTAAACCAGTCTAGATTTTTGAAGCAATGGGTTTTTGGTGGGAGTAATGTCTAATCCACTTGAAAAAGGAGGTGTTGTGTAAATATTTCTCTTTGATAACCTTCTACCAGATGCCGGGTTGATTTAAAACCCTCCATAAAGTCGTTGCGTTCAAAGCCAAATTGAATAGAGGAAGGTTGCAAAACCCCCATCCCCCAAACTTTTTTGGTCTGGATAAAACCTCCCATATGTATAGATGGTACTTTTGAGTCTCCAAATGTCCTGTCCACAAAAACTTAAACATTAGTTTTCTAATTTCATTTAAAATCAAACAAGGAATGGCTTCCATGGTCATCCAATAGACATTTTGTCCTTCCAGGACAGATTTTAACAATATGAATCTCCCCCCCAGCGAAAGCCATCTTGTTCCCTAATGATTTATTTTCTTTGATACCCTAACCACCATCCAATCCCAGTCTGCAAATCGAAAAGATCCTATTTTCATAACATAACCAAGGTACCAGAATCCTGTAGAAAGTTCATTGAAAGTGTAAGGTAAAATAGATTTAAAGGAGTTTAGTTCATTAACCGGGATACCTTCGCCGTGAATAGAAGATTTTTGTTGATTTACAGTCATCCCAAAAGCTTTGCAGAAACTATTTATAATATGAGTAATCTCTTGCCATTCTGTGATGTTCTCCTTTGACATTATAAGAACATCATCTACAAAAATTAGGTGGAGAATTCTTGTGAATTTTGACACTTTGATCCCGAGATCTGACCATCTTCAAAACTGTGTTTCAGAATTAAGCTAAGTCCTTCAATTGCAAGGATGAAGAGAAGTGGAGAAAGTGGGCAGCCCTACCTGAGTCCTCTTCCACTTCTAAAAAAATCATAAGCCTCCTCATTGACAAGAACTGCAAAGGAGGCGGAGGTGACACATGACATTATCCATTTAATCATCTACAGCCCCAAGCCAATTTTATGGAGAATAAGCCCGAGAAAGTCCCAATTAAAGCAGTCATATGATTTTGTTAGATCCAGTTTAAGCACCAAATCTTTCAATTTGTTTTTTTTTATATTGTGGAGTCACTCATGGGATGTGCCTATGGCATCCTAGATACGTCTTCCCTTGAGAAAACCCAATTGTTTGGTGGAAATGTATCCTGAGAGCACTCCTTTCAATCTGTTATCGATTATTTTAGAGATGATCTTATAGACTAAGTTGCAAAGAGAGATAGGGCAATAATCTTCAAAGGTTTCTACTTTGTTCGCCTTAGGAATCAAGGTAAAAAATGTAGCATTTAATCCTCCAGCGTTAACTCCATGTCTTCTTGAATCTTCTACCATTGATAATAAATCTTCCCCAACCAAGTCAAAGAAGGAGATAAAGAATTCCGCAGTCCAACCGTCTGGGCCTGGACTCTTTTCCTTTTTGAAGTGAAAAAACACATATTTTAACTCTTCAATCGTGACTGCCCTATACATTTCATGAGCATTTTTTTCATTAATCATCTGGGGGAAACGGTCAACCAGTCCATGTTGTTCAATAGTATTTTGAGGAATCGATTTATAAATTTTCTTGAAAAATAGAGCCGCTTCTTTCTTTAACAAATCTTGTTCATTGATCACCTCTCTAGTATCATTTTTGATATCCCATATGAAAATTTTTATCCTGTTCCTAGAAGCCACATCATGGAAGTACTTTGTGTTTGAATCATCGCTAGCAACCACAATGCTCTGCTACGGAGGTGCCACTTTTCTTCCTCTTGACGTAGGATATCATTCCTCTCCAATTCAAGGATTTTCAAGGTCGTCTCTATATCTAGACTGTTTGTTTCCCCAATCTAATGCAAAAATTGTTCCTTAATATCAGTTTCCAAAGCCGAGAGTCTAGATTTTTTCTTCATTAACTTTTCATAATGTCAATCCTTAGTACAAGCTTTGAGAACTTTTAATTTCCACACAATTTTCTTTTGTGGACAGCGTTCCATATGAAATCTATGGTCTTTCCAGACTTTGTTCACAATATCCACAAACTCCTTATCTTCAACCCAATGACTGTTGAATTTAAAAGGAAAAGCTTTGAATTTCATCGGGAAATCTAGCTGAATACATATAGGTGCATGATCAGAGATATAAGGATACTGAACCCACGTCCTGTAGAAACCTATCCCTGAAAGAAGTTCTTCTGAAATCATTACTCTATCCAGGAATCTAGCAAT
Organism: Picea mariana; assembly: GCA_032191745.1. Lineage (NCBI taxonomy): Eukaryota > Viridiplantae > Streptophyta > Pinopsida > Pinales > Pinaceae > Picea > Picea mariana. The sequence goes on from JASDQU011026190.1 coordinate 27,898, forward strand.
CACATTCTAGCCCAAACGGCCATTGCACCAAGTAGGAGAAAGCTTGGGAGACTTTAAATCAATTAATTTTTTTTAGGAAAATAGATCTTTATAAAAATCGTCCATAAAACTCTGATTGGTCTCCCCCGACACCTCTTGAGAGTCAAAAATAAAATTAAAATCCCCCGCCATAATCAAATTAGTAGCAGACAAAATACCGCTATCTTTCACTTCATTCCAGAAATATTTTTTGGTTGTACATGGGCCATACACATTTAACAAAGTGATCTCCCGCTTGTTTAAAATGCTACTACTAGTAAGTAATATGCCCTCAACCATGATGTAAGGTGTCATTTCAAATAAACTTGGGTCCCAGGAAACAAGAAAGCCCCCAGAGGTGCCCACTGAATTGACTGAACAGATCACCTAGGAAGGTCGAAAACAGTAGAAAAAATCCCTAGCCTTCTGAGAGGAGACCAGTGTTTCTTGAAGGAAAACAATCTATGGCTTCGTTTGATCCATCAAACACCAGAAAGAGGAATATTTGAGAGTGCCCCCAATCCCTCTAATATTTAGAGAGAGCAATAACATTACTTTGACCTTGTCATGGCCTTCATTGCTCTAAGTGGCCCGATGTCAATCGAGGGAGAAGAGACTTCAGCTGGAAGTTCAGTAGTTTGAGAGAGATTTTTTCGGCAACTTCTAGTTTTAATAGGTGCAAATTCTAAGGCAACACCCCTCGACCAAGAATTTTTTTTTCCTCCCCAATCCTTTTTTGTCTTTGAACTTGTTGCCTCCGATGACCCCACTAGATCCTCTTTCCCAGATATGTGGGAATTTTTGTATTTTCCTTCACCTCCCTTCCAGTGGAGACCAGGGAGTCAAGAGATAGTAAATGATTGGCCTCCTCCTCTTCTGGCTCCCTATAACCAGGTAATAAAACTATTTCTAAGACCTATGTTTGTGAGGGAGGGGGCTCAACTATCGATAGGCTCGAAGAAGTCACTAGCGGGCTGGAGAAAAGGGTGGACATAGGTCGAGATGTAGGTGGAAGGGTAGGCCTTGAATAAAAAACCACAATACTAGTAGACAACGCTTCAGAGGAAGGGTGGGAGAAAGACACTGGTTCAGAGATAAAAGGAACAACCTCTCTTATGGTGGGTGAAATGGCTTCAAGAACATAGGTATTTGTGAACATATCCATCTGGAGTGATCCTGATCCTCCTCCCAAGAGTGAAAATTCTCTAGGACCAGATCGGGGTAAATCAAAATTATCCAAGGCTACCTTTTCCATCAAATTTAGGGATGAGAAGAGGGAAGGGAAAAAGTATTGTAAATTACCCAAGAGAGTGTCTAGGGTCTCCACAGGTGAGGCAAGTGTATATAGGTGAAGGGAGGAGTCATCTGCATATTGGTTCTCTTCCATCATGTAGTCTGGAGGATCTTCTTTAACAATTTTCATACTTTTCCTTAGTCCCTTTCCCTTTACAGTCTCTTCGAAGGTGGCCAGTACAATGACACCAGCTACATCTGAAGGGGACTCCCATATAGTCCAGTTTTTTTTTATAGTGGCGACCTCGCCAGTCAATGTCAAGGACTTTCGGGAGTCCTTCATGGATATCTATCTCTGCTAATATCCTCCCTATATTCCTTGAAGGGTTAGCAAAGGTGGTCGAATCCAGAGCAATAAAATGCCCCAAGGCATTTCCTATGGCCTTAAAGGCCCCTTCATTCCAGAAGTGCCACTGCAAACCTGATAAGAGAACCCATAGATGTCTGTGTTGGAAATGCTTCGTTTCTGGATCAAATGCTAATATCCATCTTTTCAGAATTAGGCTAGTTCTACCCAGAACCCAGAACTTTCCCAAGAGTAGACTGACGTCTTCCATAGTTTTGCATATAAATCCTATCCATCCTTTGATCATATAAACAATCTCTGGAGAATAACCAAGGATAGTAGTCCAGTTCTTTGTAACCCAGTCTGAAACATAAATTTCATTTAGATAAGAGTATGCAAGTCTACCTACCAAACCACATTTTGCCAATCTACAGGTGTTTTCAAGCCCCACATCATCGCCTAGAGTCATTCTTATTTCTCGTTTATTAGGCTTCCAGTCTCTTCTCCTAGAGCGTATCTTTCTAGTTGGAGGAGATTTTAAAGGTCTGTCTCTCACAGGAAAATTCAGAGCAGAAACCTCATGAGCAGAACGTCCCTGTTTCAAAGGGGAGGTGGTAATAGGTGGACCACCAGATTGAGTATAGTAAGAGAGATTATAAGGGTTCGAGGCAAAGGGTGAAGTTGGGACCAAAATAGAAGTAGAGGAAAGATAAGGAAGGGGGGGCGGGTTTAAGGGAAAAGTAGGAAAGTCTTCTCTCTAAGCACTAGTATCTGTATTTTTAAGGACACCTTCCCTAAACCAAACTAGTTCATCTGATGGGTACATGAGTGATACAACATCTTTAAGTATCTCATCTTCCCTTCCTGGGTCCATAGTGCCAGATCTATAGAACCTTTCTAGTATAGCAAATGAAGACAAGGATGACCATTGATTGAAAAGGAGGTTCGCCAAGAAGCAATCATGGGATAGTGTCAAAATGTGCTCCAACCGAAGACTGTTTAGAAACTTTAAGGAACACTGACAGTCGCCAAGGAGAAAACAGAGGGTCCCATCTCGGGCCAAGGACTGACAAGTAATAAAAAACAAAAAGAAGATTGAAAAAACCTCGTGGAGCAGTCAACGTAGAAGCAGGAGGTCTGTTCAAGGATTGAAACAGGACTGAGGCCAGAAGACGAGGAGAAAAACATGCAATGGACTCATCTTCTCAAAAAAAATTCTTATGAAAAACAAGACCAAAATGCTAATCAATCACTCTCCATAGTATGAGTGAATCCGTCATTTTTTCGTAAAGCTGAAGTTGTAGTAGTTGCAGGGACGCCGCCATGAGAGCTCCCTTAACTCAGTCACCTTCATGCATTTAGAAGATTCTAGAACAACTTTACCTCACCAACTATAACATGACCTATTCCAACAACCATAAATAAAAGTGATTTATCAATACAATGTAACATATAATAAAATAAAATAAAACTTTATTACATATATATTGAAACAATATAGATGTAGTTCGAATATTTATAAATATTTAAAAATAAAATCAAATCAAATCTAAAGTTTTATAGTGACTTAAAACTAAGTTACGGTAAATTTAACTAAAACATTTTAAAATAAAACAAAATAATAATAAATAGATCATAAAGTAAAATAAAATAAAATTTTAAAGGTTTGCACTATGATGTAGCTAACTAATTACAAATTATAACTACTTATTTAATAAAAAAATATTTTTTTTATTAAAAAATCATTTTTTGTTACAATATGTTGCAAGGTTGTGTCATTACGAGGTTGTGTTAGTTGTAGAGTGTTGTCTTGGGAGAGTGAATCTTACATTCCTTGTGCCAATTGGGTGGAGGCTTGAGGTATGTAAGGCTCCAAAGGAGGGGTCTTTGAGGTAAGGCTAGAGGTTTATCTTGGCGAATCTATTGAGGAGCGAAATGTCTTCTAAGAGAGTTTTTAATTTTAACAAAATCTCTAAGGATTCTCTCTTCAAGTTGTGGCATGTAGGCATGTGTCCATCACATGTCCTACACGAGTTAGATGGTTGCATGTTTACTTGGTTAGGGGAAGGGGCACAAGTTGTATGCTAAAATTGTAAAAACAAAGTGTATCATGTTGAGTGGAATTGATGGGTATCCTCCATAGTTAACTAGGTTTAGATAGTATGTGGTTGATCCTCCTATGTTGCAAGGCTATATTGGAATTGTTTTATGAGCACTTAGACAACTACTTGAAGGCATGTGAAGAACACTCATACGGCTGAGGTGGAGTAGGTTGGAAATGATGGTAGGGTAGATTTGGTTGACCCTAAGATGCACATAATAAGCACATAGAGAGTTATAAGTAAGACGAGACAAAAAATCCATATTCCTATAAATACAGGGAAAAAGAGAAAAGAGAAGGGAGGTGAGAACCTTTGCTAAAGAGAGGAAAGGGTTCACAGAAACTCCCCAATGGATTCATCAAAATGTAATGAATGGATGGATTAGTTATACGATATGTAGTGTGAGTGAAGGGATGGAAGACCACCCAAGTGCACACACACTACTAAAAGAGGAAAAGATGAGAGTGGAGTCACCACTCTTTTTTAGCATCAAATTGAGAAATTGTATGGTAAGACAAGAGAGGATCAAAATAGGAGGGAAGTCCAATATATTGATTAGGATATTAGGATATTTTTAATGGAAACCTAGGGATGTATATGATTAGGGTATTTAACTTACGTTTTTTATTAGATTTTACCTAGTGGATTATATAAAGAAAGTGAGCCAACTAACTATGTTAATTATCTAAAAAATCCTTTAATGAACTAGAAACTCTAATGATGGAAATGCAAAGGGAAGAATGGAAATAACTCACCCAAAACTCGTTTTGGAGATGATGAATATATTTGGGTTGAAGAGGAGAGATGTGATTGTCCTACACAAATGATTCATGTCCCAGAAGATTCTACACACATACCTCTAATTTCCTACAAGACAAGACTTGACCCAATCTCCAACATATATGATGAATCAACCAAACCTTCAATATTGGAGCTAACATATCCATAGGAGATTCATATAGAGGTGTTTGAGATGAAAAATATAATCATCCCACAAACATAAGAGAGATGCAAGGAGTTTGATTTTTAATCCGAGTGTGTACATGAAAAATAGAATTTTCAAAAATAAATAGATTGGAAGAGTTCTAGAGGCTTTACAAATAAAAATTGAATGGAAAAAATATGTAAGAGAGTGACCTCAATGCATAGGTGGAAATTTAAGGTGTCCAATTTGGAAGAGAGAATAGAGATCGAGAATATATAATTGAATGAAATATTAACATCCTAAATATGGTAACTAAAATAGAATTTCAAAGTTTCAAATATGATATCAAGTCAAATGAACCAAGAAAAGATGATCTCAAAGAGATGGAAAGAAAACATTATCTCAACTACATGAAGTGGGGCCTTATTAAGGATATAAGAACCCTCCTTATCCTAAATTCTCCTCCTCAAGAAAAGGATAAGGAGGATAATAGGATTGAGTCCCAACCACATATTGAGAACATTTTAACACATTTTTAGAATAAGAGGATTGAATCCTAGATAATGGATCATTCATCACCCCAAGATCCCCATCATCCTAGTTTCAAATTTGAATGAAAAAATACTACACTCCCAAGATTGACATGAGGGTGTTTGATGGTAATGATTTGATGACATGGATATTCAAGATGGAGAAATTCTATGATGTACAATGAATGCCAGCTCTACAAAAATTAACCTTTGCATTCTTATATTTAGAACATGATCAATTTATGTGGTATCAATGGGTTATATGAAAACAAAAATCACTCTATTGTATCCTAGTTTGTTTTTATAGATGAATTAATAGAATATTATGGAGATAGTATAGCGTTGGGGTCCTACCCTAACCTCCCTAGTTAAGGGTATTTAGAATTTATTTAAGTAACGTACAGGGCCATCTCTTTGAATAAGGCCCACTAGGTAGTTGGTGTGTGGTTAAATGAATGTAAAGGATCATCCTTATGGAATAAGGCCCACTAGTTACATTAGTGCTCAATAAGGTCGGGACCACTAGTGAATAGGGGTTTTGGTAATGAGAAACTATTTATAGAGCTATGAATCTATGTAATGGATTTCAAGCATTATTTTTGTATTGGATCTCTACTCATTTGGAAGTTTCTCCCTCGAAGAGGCTAGTGAAAATTTCTCTTGACATTATGGAATATCAATAAAGGGTTCTCTTTTCTGTATGTGCTATAATTTCTAGTTTTTTGTTTTTATTTACTAACTCTACATTTATTCATATATTTCTTTTAAATTCTCTATATCTACTACCTAAGTACACTAGAAGGGGTTTCAAGCACTTTCCTATGTCAACACACACTGTAATTTAATAGATTGTATTTAGGAAAGAGATGTGCGTCAATGTCTATAAACATAAAGTGTCCACCTTCATCAACAATACTTTTTTTCTTCAACCATATCTCTCACAAAGTGATATTGAATATCTATATACTTTTCCTTTGAATGATAAGATGTTTTCTTTGCAAGAAAAAATTCATTCTGACTGTCACAATCTATCCTTACAACTTGTTGTACCAACCCAATACCTGAACACAACCTTTGTAACCATACTACTTCCTTACTTGCATGAGTGGCTACCATGTATTCAACTTTTGTAGTTGAAAGTACCACTACAACCTATATTTTTCTCATCCAACTTATTTCTCCTCCAAACATGTTAAACATGTTAGAATGTGCTCATTTTACCATAGACAATATCACTATTGTCACCCAACCATAGGCTGAAGCCACCCTCCGAGCACCTTAACCTTGACAGAGAATCATTCTGGAAGCAAACCCTAGGCTAGATAGCCAAACAAAGAGTAGCACACCCTTCTCCAAGGATAGTGAATCAAACAAGAGCTGATCAGATAGTCCAAACCATAACCAAGAGATAGTCCGAGACAAAACCGAAATCTTCTAGCTGCAGCAGCTGCAACGACAACTCTCCTCCAGACTTGCACACAAACTGGCCAACTGTAGTGCACACAAGTGTTGCTTCTGTAGTTCTGAGAATGCTTGCCAGAATGAAGACCGGCCTCCTATATTTATACTAAATATGGAAGGCTACTTGGGATGAATTCTTATTCTGGGTACTAATTATTTAGTATATATTATTTCCTTTAGCTGACTTCTTCTCTTGGAGGCTAATAACCTAATACAAGTCATTCCCTTGAGCCAACTTGTCTTCTAGGGTTATTAAACAATCGATTAGGGTTTCTTTTTGCTTCCC
>JASDQU011026191.1:1971-13634 GCA_032191745.1 Picea mariana
TACCAATAACATGGATCGTGGATCTGAGCTCCATCTCGGAGCTTCGCCTATCATGACTTGGAGCGACGAGAATCTCCACCAAAGAAATGATGAGATGCAAGATCACGATAAGATCCTGACCATCAATACAACAAAATATGTGGACCATTGATCTGAGCTCCATCTCGAAGTCTCGCCTATCACGACTTGAAGTGTCGAAAATATCCAACGAAGGAACAATGAGATACGATATCACGATGAGATCAGGACCGTTGATTCAACAAGTTCATGAACCGATGATCAGGGTCGATGAAGATCAAGAGTTCGACTGTCTCAGAGAAGACGAAGAGTCTTAAACTACTAGAGAAACTGAGAAATCTCATTATAACATACAGTAATGCTGGACACGCGGGGTGAACCACTAGAAAAGATGAAGAATCATGATGATAATCAGATAGAGCACTCAAGAGGTGGAGGATAATGGCACGGAGTTAGCATGCAGAGGCACTACGAACACTGTATGCACAAGGTGCACAGAAGGTATAAATACATGGTACAGAGTAGAGATAGGGTGTTACTACTGTTATTCGAGTGGTGGTGTGTGTTACTGTGGAAAATGAGTCATGTGTGAGGAAGGAAGATTGTGTAGCAACTGAATTGATCTGAAGAGGAACTATGCAGTGAATGGACAAGGTGCACAGAGGATAAATCGCAGAAGAACAGACAACGCAAGTGAGATGTGCAGAAAGGCAATGTGGAAGAAAGAACAATGAGATGCAGCAGAATAGTGATAAGTCGGGTAAGCCATTGCTGAACATTATATCACTGTAGTAAGTTTAAGATTCAAAGACTTATATTTCAAGGTGGTTGGGAGGTTCTAGGGAGGACTGTTGTCCTCAGAGGTTCAAGTGGGTTCTTGAACACAGGTAGTTGGTGCTTCCTTCTAGTTGGTGCTAGAGAAACGAGGGAGTCGGTGCTTCCTTCTAGTTGGTGCTAGAGAAAATAGAGAGCTGGTGCTCTCAGCAAGTTGCAACTTGCTAAACAGAGGTTGTATCCTCATCATCAGTTGGTGCTCATATGTATGATAATGTAAAGAATGTAATTATTACTTATCATATAAAGAAAAAGAGGTTTTTACCCTGTATGGGTTTCCTTGGAAAATATCTGTCTCTGTGTTTCTCATATATGTGACTGATGCTGAATGTGCTTGTGTTTATTTGTTTGCATTATTGTGATCATCATTCAGTGTTTCTGCAAAGAGTTTTTAAAAGAAGCATAATTGTTTAAGCTCAGTAACAACTGATTCACCCGCCCCCCTCTCAGTTGTCTAACACCCTTTGTGCTGGTGAAAGATCTGTTTTGGTCAAAAAGAAACTTTCACCCCCAAAACTATTGTTTTATCAAAAACTTAGTGTGTCTCTGCTTTATCTCCTTGCATATTCAGAACAACCTGGGCTAGCACTTGTAGATCTGGGCGTGACTTCTGCTTCTGCTTCAATTTTCTAATCTTCCTCTTAAGGCATTTTTCTAACCACCATAGAATATTATAATCTTTGGTGATTTTCTTCTTTCTCTTTTTGTCCTTGACACTTTCATGAGCCAGCTTCTCAAATGTTGCAGTTGTCTCTATGAAATTATCAGACAAATTTTTGTATCTCTCTTTAATTACTCTTTCTAAAACCTCTTGTTGAGCAATCACTTCTTAAAGTTGCTTAATTTTTTGTGATTTCTTTGAATTTTTTCTCTTTGATGTTTCACCTTCACCAGTGGGAGTAAAAGTCTCACAATCCTATGAAAATTCCATGGAGTGTTCAGGGTCTTTAATGGTTGGACTTTCATCTTCTTTCTCTGGCTCTATTTCTGAGTCTGTGTATGGTAGATTTAAAACATTTGTCTTCTTTTCTGTAGGTTGCTCTGAAGTGGTTTCAAAATATAACTTTTTCTTTGACCTCTGAGACTTTATGCTAGAAATCCTATCTTCTGGTGGTCCTGGAAGAGTTCTCCTCTTCCTCAAGCTGTTCTGAGGAGTTAATTTCCCTTTTCCATCTCTGTTCTTCTCATTCATGGGCTGAGTTTGGGTTTCAAAGCCTTCCCAAAAAAGAAAATTTTTCCAAGTCCTTCCTCTTTGTCTTAGTTCCTCCAGAATTATCAATTTGATTAGGCCGAAATGACAAAGAGTGTTTTTCATACTTAGAGGTTCAGCCCTAATCTTTTTACAGACTTTAGTTAGAATTTTGTGCAAGAATAAAGGTAGATTTCGGAGAGTTTTCCCTGTGAAATGATCTAAGAGCTTGAAATGGTATAGCATCATCTTGTCATACCAACCTTCTGAGGTTATATAGAGTTGAATGCCTTTGAATAGGTCCTGCCATTCATCCTCCAAATGAGAAACTGGCATGCTTTTATTCCATGCAACATTTCTGAATTCTTCCTTAAGATATGCTATGAAATTGAGATTCTTGGTTGCTATCGTTTTGAACCAACTCTGGCCTGATATAGGTAAGATAGTTTCTATAGAAATGGTGGATTCATCAACTATGATTTCTAAATACCTGACACAGGCTTTATTTCCATCATACGATTTAGCAAACACTTCAGCTATTGTTTGGTGGCAGCCGTTCTGTAACTTTTCAACATATCCCATGCAGCCTGCATCTGAGAAGTGTTTTTGTACCTCTGGATGTCCTTGTAAAAAGGACAGACTGTCTAATTATTTCCTTAACAATGAACCACTTCATTTCCTTACCATATATAACTCAAACCCCAGACAATTTTGCAAACAAAATCATAATTTGTTGTTTGAGCCAAGGTTTGGCACTGGTGAAAACTCTCGGCGTTGTCTTTAAAAAATGAAACCATAACATATGCCAGTGGATGATGCATGTTGGGGATATGAAGTGTTGATTTGATGTCACTAGCTGAGTAGTACCACTCCTTTACATGTGATGATGAATTTGAATTCATCATCTCCAGTGCCATTATCTCATGAAGCATGCATTCACGAACACGATCCGCTTTGATATCCGATTTAGACGTGCATAATAGAATCCTCATCATTATCCGTTTTCACCAGTGCCTTATAATGATTACATGACGTGTGTTGAGAATGTCATCTTTTGATTTTTGAAAATGTGGAGGGAACACATGTGTTCTGCACTTTCACTAGTTAACAGTCTGCAAGAAAGTACTCCTTAATTGTTGAAAATCGTCACTTTCACTAGCTAGTCATCAACCTTGCAACACGCATTAGCTATTGAAATTATTTTCATGAAATTTTATAGAAAAGACCTTTATGTATCAACTTATTTCTAAGATATGAATTTAAAACCTAAGTTTTGACACTAGAAGAAATTGAAAGAAAATTGAGAAAACTACAAATAACCATGCTATGAACCACAAAATGAAACCATGGTGGCTGATTCATTTTGGGAGCTAACATAGTCAATAGTCGGGTAGACCGCAATGAGCAGGGTATCAAGCCTGAAACCTATCAAGTGTATTGAAAGAAATTGTTCTTGAAGGACCTCGAATGGATCCGAGACCCACAAATATCCATGGAAAATGTGATCAACGTAATCCCAAGATAAGTCCTCTATATGTGTTCCTCAGCTATGATTGGTCTGGCTTTGGGGGGGTTATATCCGCTACCTTTCTTCATGTGACCTTGTGTTTAGCCCCTGTGTTTGAGGGGGGTCCTATATAGTTTCCATGTTACTGGAATTTTTCACTCCCTAGCACAGAATCGTAAGTTTTTCTTATAGCCTTGAAGAGTTTCATCTCCAACCTAAATCAAGGCTCTAGCCTAGTCTAGTTAATGGACCCTAAAAACACAAAGTCTGATTAATTTTAATTTAGCGTTAATTTTAAGTGGTTTATTTTAATTCAAAGGAACATAAATGAAACTAATGGTGTTTTTTAAGAGACGAAAGAGAAGAACAAATGTTGGAAACTAAATTACTTCTTTTTCAACAAACAAAGATTTGCAAATTGAACACTCTTTAACCAACTTTTCTCTCTAAGATATTTTAAAATAAAAAGTCAAAACTGAATTTCGCTTGATTGAGAGATACTTAAAGTCCTAATTCTTCAATAAATAACTTAAGAAAGAAATATTCTTCTTGAAAAAAAAACTAACCTAACTACTTAACCAAACAAGAAACCGAAAAACTTTTTTTTTCTTATGCTCCAAAATAAGAAACTTGAAAATGAATTCTTTTCTTTTCTTCTAAAGAAAGTAAAAAGGGAAAAGTAAAGATGAGATGAAACCAAAAACCAACTTCTAGTATACTATAGCTCGCAGAGAGTTACTGACAATACTAAACAAGTTAATCAGAAAAACTCACAAAACTTGTCTCAAACCCTAATCAAGAAAACCCAAGAAACTTGATAAAGAAAAAGCTAACTGCTATCAGACCTAGCCCAAAAACTATACGAAATAGAGACCAGGGATAAATCAAGAAAAAATGTTGGCACTTGACCAAGTTTTGAAGTTACTTGGTCATTTTTGACCATTTTTGGGACTTTGACGTCCTGTCGAAGATGGAGCACTAGACGAAGCAGAGATCACGGGATCGCGGTCCACTTTTGGGCCCATTTTGGGTTTTGGGAATATGTAATGGGAAAGTGATGTCAGCCCATGGGTTCACCCACTCTTAGGCCCACTTTTTTAAATGTATAAATAGACACCTAGGAATCTAGTAGAGTATTGTATTGTATCTATGTGATATAGGTAAAGTGCCAAGAAGGGATCTGTGTGATCGAGAGTTTTGCGCATTTTGTGTAGACTTGCAGATCTTAGTGCAAGTCCCTATGTGAAGATATAGAAGGCTTTGTGTTGAAAGGCAAGGAAGAAGGATCTAGTGAGATGCACAGATCTTCTGTCCTATGCGAAGTAAGGGTTTCTATGGCTCTGTGCTTGTAACTGATTGGCTAACGATAATAAAGAAGAAGCATTGGTGGATGTAGCCTCAGGGTGGGGGTGAACCATGTAAATCTGTGTGTTCTTCTCTGTTCTTTGACTTGATATGTTTATCTCTACTTTGGCTAAGTGCTTTGATATATTAGATAGATCTCCTTATGCTTTGTGCTTCATTAGATGCATATGAATAGTAGATCTGATATGTATGAAGATTCTTAGCGTTGATATACCAGATCCGATCTATTTTACTGTTGCTAAGTACTAAGATACCTTAGACCTAAGTGAATGTTGCGATGCTCTGTGCTATCTGCGAAGTATAATAAGGGTTGAATACTGATGAATGATCAATGTTAAGTGCTCTATAAGGGATATAATCACAGATCTGTGTCCCAGCTAAGGTTGCAGACACCTGAGTCTCGCAACCACCCTTGCTTCTACCTTGGGTGAGACTTCATATGCTTCACAGGTGTTGCCAAAAGGGCCGGTAGTTAGGGTTTTTTTGGTGTGTTGTTGTAGCGTTGAACCCCGAGTATACCCCTGTGCCAACAAATGGTTCTGTTGCTGGGACTTGAAACTGCGATTGTTGGGAACTAAGGAAGAATAATCTTTGTGTAAAGATTCATCCTAAATTTGTGGAAGCTCTGTGTGTGGATCTTTTCCCTAGTGCACAGTATTCCAATTGATCTAAAAATCTCTGTGCTAAAGAAAGAAGGCCAGATTTGAAGAAAAGAAGAAATATTTGAATGCTTTGTGCGCTAAGAAAAGTAAAAGTGGAAGTTTCTGAAGAAAAGAGGTAAGATCTGCAAAAAAGAGATAATATGTGTAAGCTCAATGCTTTGATAAAGGTAAGGGTAGTTAAATTTTTTAGATCTGGAGGCTTTGTGGTTTGTAGAATTAAGATAAGTGAATTTTTTTTTCTAAGGTATGGATCTAGGTATGTTTAATAGAGTGTATCCTAGTTTGAAAAATGGGGCACTGATATATGAAAGAAGGTTTGATATGAGTAGATCTGGTAAGAATAGTGATAGATATGATATACCTATGCATAGAAAAAATGTTTGGACTAACAAATGAATGCAAGATCCTAGAAAGAATTTTGTGCAGGATAGCTACCATGATCCTGGTGCATAGTACAAAATAATTTGGGGAACATTTAAAAGAATGATAGGATTAACGCTATGTTACAGATGCATAAAACCAATCCATCTAGCTAAGGAATTCCCTAGTGGAAGACCTAGTTATACCTGTTGCAAAGCTACGGACCATGACGTATTGGATTTCCCTAGAATGATTGCTAAGATTGAAAGAATGAATTTGAATGAAGAAAACCCTAAGGAATATCCAAAAATAGTAGAATTCCAGAAGGAATCAGAGAAGGTATTGCTATAGATGAAAGACACCTTGAATGATCATTGACAAGTTAGGCTATCCGAGATTTTTAAAGAAAAAGAATGTATCGATGTAAGAATAGGAGATTTCGACATTGATTGTGTTCTTGATGAAGAAACACAAGTGAAAATTATGCCAGAGAGAACTTGGGAAGATATAGGAAGGCTTGCTATGATTCCTTCACTAAGAGGAATAGGGATATTCAAAGGAAAACTAGTAACCCTATGTGGATAGCTCACTCATATATCTATGAATGTGAATGGAACTTTGACTGAAGAAGATTTTGAGATTATTAAATTTATTGAGGACAACGCCCCGTTTACTATGTTACTTGGAAAACCTTGGATTGAAAGAGATCAAGCCATAAAGAAGGAAGAAGAAAAGGTTTTATAACAACAGAGACAAGAGTTAACAGATTTCATGACCAAAAGGATCACGTAGTTGATGGCAGAACATGAAAACAAATTGAAGTTATTTGACACTAGAAGCCGAGATGTCAAAGCTGCAAGAGAATTAGAGGACTCACATAATATTGAAGTATCTTTGTTAGATATAGAAGAAGTATTACCCCTGAGTCTTAAGAGAGGATCTCAGCAATGCAAAGTGACTATATCTAAGGAAAATAAGAATCAGAATGGGAAGAGAATCACCCATATGAAGCTCATTGGAAAGAAGGCTAGGAAGCTAAGTAAAAAGAGAGCTAATATTGATAGGCTACATAAGACTCTAGAGGTAGCTTCATAGAAGAAAAACTTGCAAAAGTTGAACTTCGTCGAGATATGAGACCACCAACATAGGCCACTTCGCCAAGGCAAAGCAATATAGCCATTGGAAGCCGATATAACCATTCGACTGCTGCTCCGAATGGGTTGGAAAGAATTGATGGTTCACCCCTAGACCATTAGAGCACACCATAAAGGACAGAACATGAGTTAATCATGCCTCATAACCATTGCAATCATACTGTTGCTAAGCTTCTTATTTAGTCTATCACACCACGCATCGAGAATACTTTTTCTAACTAAAAATTGGATCCCAAATCCTGAAATTATTTTTCACTGTGATCATCGCCTTGTTGCCATACCCTTCATTGCAGTCTTTGAATTTAGTTCACTAATTGACCACGAGCCTATGTGTCAAATGAGCTCAGTGCTGCAAAGAAAATAGTCGAAGAATTTTTGATTGACTTAATGACTAAGCGAGTAATGTGGGAGCGAGGGTTGTCTACAAGAATCCAAGCATTGTTGATAAGAGGAATGCAGGCCTCTCCTTCCACTACTCACGCTGGTCCATCCTAGCCAGTCAATGAGAAATGGACAAAGAAAAGAGATGACATTGCGAATGCCAAGCTTATTAGGTGCATTCTACTAGCTTACCTACCACCTCTAAGAAGCGCCATCAATCACGATAGTGTACCTCGAGACTTTGAGTATACTTTTATCACCACGTACCTATCGAAAGGGGTGCGTGTAGTTTGTGTTGACCAGGATAAGCTCGCAGCACTAACATTTATTGACTTCAACCTTGGAGATCGTAAATCTTACAACATGTTAGCTTCGCATAAGTACTTAACCAAGAATAAAGGCAAGAATTTGAATATTATCCTGTAGTCATGGACCTAGAACCTCATGCATTCCACACTACTCAATGTAATGAAGATCCTGCACTTCGATAGACACTAGGAAGTCAATGCATGCATCAAGTTATTGTTGTCCTGATATCACGGAGGATACTTATGGTTGAACTATCACATCATTGTGGATACGACTTTGATCAATCGGATCATAGGGATTAGTATGCAAGGCCCTGACCCATAGGATTTTTACCCTGGAAAGACCTCAGACCGAGCATTAGCATAGAATATTAAAGAAACTTATGGCGATGTCAAGAAGGGAACGCGAGGCTACAAGGTAGCCTCTATCCAAAGCAATGCAGTGTGCCTTTCCTATCAGTTGATTGCGGGCAAGATAGTTCGCAAGAAAAGACCAACCCAAGTGACTGGATTCATAATTTACCTCGCATGAAAATGCACAGAGGGACTACAGATGAATTGGGCACAGTACCTTGTAAGCCAACTAGATATTGATTGCGGAGAAGCACAAGACTAAGGGTATGAGTTCCACTTTAGTTGGCTTCTCATATTGATCACTTTCATCACCTGGGAGCTACCAGAATGTGCCACTTTCCTGGATATCGAACCCTTCGAACCACTGGCTGTGAAGTTGTGTATGTTGTGGTACTCTAGTGACATGAACAAGTAGTGGTAGTCCAATGTTGTCTTCCATGCCTATTACAACCAGTTGAAGATCTCCATCCAATATACATCGCGCATCACCCCGAACACACTTCACAAGTTTAGATCCTTGATGAAATTCAATGTAGACCACCACTTCACCTATATTACAGCGTGCACTGATGAGCATAAACAATAGCTCCAATCATATTACAAGTTGACAGAAGATGACTTGGAGGAGATTACCAAGGAATGGTCGGTGAACCTCCTTGTTCCAATGGACCCCGTAGAGATGTCCGATGTGGATAGCCCTGAAATTTTTTCAGATTCACCTTGAACGAGCAAGACAAAGAAAGACGACAAAGTGAAAGATGTTCATAGCACATTGACGAAGACATCTTTGATCTCACCTGAGTAGGGAAATGATGGTGGAGATCTAGGTGGCACAAAAGTCGAGAAAAACAAAGGCAAAGTTACTTTGCCTAGAGAGGAGGAGGATCCATCCAAGAAAAGGAAGGTTACCCCACCAAAGACTTCATCCAAAAAGAAAGTTAAAGACTACCCTCACCCTAGATTACTTTGACTTTTTAATCATTGCATTGAATGATGCTTCACTAGAGATTGCAAAAAGGAAAGAAGAAAAATAGGAGGAGGTATTCAGCCAAATCAAGGGTGAACTTCATGAAGTGCAGTACGCACTACATTCCAGCCGCACAGTTTCTACTACGCCCTTGACAGTTGAAATAGAAGAACCAGGAGATGAGCCAACCTAGTTGCACTAGATCACTGATAACGTTGAATCTCACCTTCAACAAGCTCAAGAAGAGACAGTGCAAGCCACCTAGGCTTTGGCCCAGGCACAGGAAGATCTGCTAGAAAAACGTAGTAATGCAGAATGAGAAAAACTAGCCCTACAAACAAAGTGGGAGGAAGAGAAAGAAGCGTTATAACAAGACAAGGAGAAGTTGGTCATAGAGAAACTCAAGATAAAGAAACTGATCAACAGAGAACTTCACTCTGTGACAGTCATCGAAGTCTAGATAGAAGAATGGGTTCCATAGTAGGTGGCACAACTGGAAGGAGTGATCCAGCAACTTTATTAGGGAATCACATATTTGGAACTTCGTATTGTGCCCGAGACCCCTCAAGATATAAGAGACCTAAGAGAGGAAATTGCCTGTAGTGCAGTTGGTCGATTGAAAGATCTTGAATTGGTATGAAAGTAATTGACTTCCAGAAGTTCTCAGACATATGAGACCCTCACGAAGAATCCATAGTTGCAGGCATTGGAGTCACAACTCCAAGAAGCAAAGCAACATACAGATATGTTACAGGCGCAGTTGAAGGCCTTGTCACCAGTCGAAAGAATGAAGAGGTTTCCAGAGTAGTGCATGACCCAACAACAAATCCACATGAGTCAGAGTAAAGTGATGGAATTCTCTCAACAAATTCAACCAGTGCAAGAGAATACATGTCAACTATTTACTGAAGTTGAAAACCAAGGCGTAGAACTTGAACAGGTTGTGATTGTAGCAGAACAATGCCTATAAGGAATAGTCAATGACAAACTCATCCAGGATTTTACTAAGCAAGAGGAAGTAGAACTATAGCATATTGAAGCAACTCAAGCCAATATTGAGGCATTCGAGGTAGAATTTCCCAAACTAGAGTGACTCGGGATGAGTCACAGGTGAGTGTTGGGGGCCTGTTGGCCCTTAACCAAGTTTTGACGTTACTTGGTCATGTTTGACAATTTTTGGACTTCGATAGCCTATTGAATATGGAGCACTAGATGAAGAAGAGATCATGGGATCTCGGCCCATGTTTGGGCCCATTTTGGGTTTTGGCAATATGTAATGGGAAATGGATGTCGGCACGTGGGTTCACCCATGCTAAGGCACACTTTTGTAAATGTATAAATAGACATCTAGGCATCTGATAGAGTATTCTATTGTATCTATGTGTTATAGGCTATGTTCCAAGAAGGGATCTATGTGATCAAGAGTTTTTCACATTCTGTGTAGACTTGCAGAGCTTAGTGCAAGTCCCTGTGTGAAGATATAGAAGGCTTTGTGCTGAAAGGCAAGGAGGAAGGATCTAGCGAGCTACGTAGATCTTTTGTCCTGTGTGAAGTAAGGGTTTCTATAACTTTGTGATTGTAACTAATTAGTCAACGATAATAAAGAATAAGATTTGGTGGACATAGCCCCAGGGTGGGGGTGAACCACATAAATCTGTGTGTTATGCTCTGTGCATTGACTTGATGTGTTTATCTCGTCTTTTGCTAAGTTCTTTTATATATTTAGATATATCTACTTATGCTTTGTGCTTCATTAGATGTGTATGAATAGTAGATATGATATGTATGAAGATGCTTAGTGTTGATCTATTAGATCCAATCTATTTTACTGTTGCTAAGTACTAAGATACCTTAGACCTAAGTGAATGTTGTGATGCTCTGTGCTATCTGCGAAGTATGATAAGGGTTGAATATTGATGAATGATCAATGATAAGTGCTATGTAAGTGATATAATCATAGATATGTGTCCCATATAAGGTTGCAGACACCTGAGCCTTGCAACCACCCTTGCTTCTACCTTGGGTGAGACTTCATCTACATCACAGGTGATGCCGAAAGGGTTGGTAGTTAGGGTTTTTTTGGTGTGATTTTGTAGCATTGAACCCTTGGTCTGCCCCTGTGCCAACAAAACCCCTAAAAAAATGCTTTCATTTAGGGAAGAGGATGATTGCCTCTTCTTTAAAAATATTTTCCTAACACATGCATGCAACTAATACTTCAACAGCCTGCATATGTACCTAGGCTGTCCAAATATAGGGAATGTATGTACGTGTTCAAACCCACTGTAGGTTGTGTTCACCTTTCTGACTTATCTAAAAAGGAAAATTAACAGTCAAGCACATGCATGGAGTACTGGTATGGAAGACTATGTTAAGAAACAAAGACTGAATACAAAGGCACCACAACAGATATACAAGAGCAATATGCAAAATCTTATTTATTACTATCAAACCCTTCAGGTAGGGAAACACCATACAATGGATCCTATTATGGAAGTGATCCTCTCCTGTTCACTTGCCTCTTCGAGGGGGCATCCTCCTATTGAGCTACCACTCCAAATACA